>JAQGBY010006054.1:0-13679 GCA_034698785.1 Mycogona germanica
TTTGCTCAAGTGGAGACGCCATCTTGGAATTTTCCTTTTTAATGGCAATGTTTAATTAAAACTTCAACGGCTCATATCTCGAGAAATACTCAAAATCGAGATCTAAAATAAGTTCCGCTCGACTACAAATTTGCGAAACTATCTACAACTCAAATTTAATTTAATTTCGTTGAGCCATTCGTAAATAAACGCTAAGGCGGATAGAAGAAAAAGAGTTAGGATTTTAATATGAATACATGTACAATGAAGATGTCTTGGAGATGTCCAGAGTGCACGAGAGAGGATGGCGTTTGACTATTAAAAAAAGAACATTCAGATGAATATTCTAGCCACTCATATTTCAGGAAAGCCACTGCAATCGCGGAGATAAAAATGGCTACTAATTCTTGCTCGACCTAGGCACACCAGGTGGTGATAACGTTTGATTGGAGTCTCTCCATTATGAATTCGGGATCACCTAGCACCAAAGGGTTAGACATAAAATAATTTCTGTTTATCGTTCAGGCAAACCTATTGAGAAAAGGTTACTTATAGATAGATGCCGGCTACCTGTAGATGGCGATCGGACAAAAAACTGTTGAGCGCATCGACTGTACATGTACTATTTCATATAATAGTATATCATAGTGGACAGTCTTGTCCTTGGTTGCGAATACCTCTAAAGTCTAAATTAAACAGCCACCCCAGAAAATGAATAGAGTAAATGTGCGATTGTAGTGCGAGGTACCATAATGTGTTTGCCCGCAGCAATAGGTGACTTTGCAAAGATGCGGTGCAGCGGCGCATTCATTGGTCACGCACGCATATTTGCCGTTCAATTATAGGAGTGTACATGTGTAGTGTATGCGGCCCCGGCACAGGGACTAAATTGAAATGGTAGAGAAAAAAAACTTCATTGCTGACGTCACTGTTTCGAGTGCCTACAGCACATAATCACGTGAGTAGATGCGACAACCGATAAGGCGCCGGTCCACAAAAATGCCTTGACGGCGTCATGTAAGAACGTGAGCGAGCACAGATTAAAAATATATTTAAATGTCAGGCCGTCAAGCTTAAAGTGTTCCTGTCCCCTGCCCTGCGTGAAGATTTATCGAGACATACGTTGGATCAACTGAGCACCGCGCGATTTGACCAATTCCGATGGTTCTGTATATTCAGATTCGCGAAGCGTGACGTCACTGGTCAAGTTGTTAAGGAAGTCCTAAAGGTGCAGCGCCCTGAGTTTCCCTGTTCCCAACGTTCAAATGTTCAACGTTCAGTACGACTCGTCGTAGCCCAGTTGGTTTAGCGACTGACTGTGGCTCGGCAGACCCGGGTTCGATTCCCGGCGCGGGCTTTCGAAAATTTCGATCCTGTATGTACTGGTCGTGTCCCTCGCATAGTGCCAAAGCACCAAGTTCACTACAGATGATAGGTTTAAAAAAAAATAATAATAATCCAAAAAATAAATAAATGGAAAAACGACATGAATGAGATATATTTTAAAAAAAATTTGAAAGCTTCCAGAAATAAGAAAATGTCAAAATTTGATGGATTTCACATTTTTGGCGAGCGCTTTAGGAATAAAAGGATCGCTGTTCTCTGAGATATTTGTTAAGGAGGTCCACCAGCGTGTTCGCCCTAAAACCCCACCAGGAGGCGACCTGGTAATTTTGCCTAGCCCAGGTTTAGTATAATCTACCTAGGTAGGGATTTTTAACGTGTACCTGAAATCGTACAGGCACTGGTAAATCTGGCATCGCTGTTGGCTCACGGAAGAATCTCAATGAAATATAGGATTTCGTGCACTCTTCGATTTTCTACCTCCTTGGCTAGAGGCCACCTGAGCGGCTCGGACCTGAACATCACTCGTATCGGTTTCTTGCCACGGTGGGTCGACCGGATGTTCACGGCTGCCGTTTCCGAGCACACACGCAAATTCGTGCGCGCATGCGTACAGCCGGTTCCTACATTATACAGTGATGCAACCACTTCACCCGTGTACTGATATCGAGTGACCATGGTGGGGTTAGATTAAATTGCAAAATAAGAAAAAAAAGGATGGAGGATCGCTAAAGATATGGCTCCACGACATGCTATCATTGTCCTGTCGAAACGTCTTTGGAATTAAGATAACTTGATGACGACTTCCTGGAATCTGGATTTCGGTTATAAGATAACGCGTGGCAGTAGTCTGCTTTATTTTTCTTATTTAATGCTGACAGTGTTCATATGTTCTGTGAAATATTTGAGTCAGAGAAAGCTACTTTCCTAAGTATTCCTCGGACTAAGCGACAGATGAGCAACCTGCCGTTTCCCGCCAAAATAAAATGAACTATGCGCCACCTAGTGACAAAACACTGCGCGCCTCCTAGTACTAGGTTACACATTTCTTTCGAAGTTCAAGCGTTTCAGTTGCCAATTCAAATGCAACCAACTTCACGAAGCCGTGAAGTCACGAAACCACGTTACATCGCGCGAGAGTAGAACAGGAAACGAAATGACTTTTTCCTGAGCGAAAAAATAATTCCCTCCGTTGTTACACTTGTCAAGATAAGGTGAGCATATTGACTTACGCTAAAAGCCGATGTCGGTTTCAAGTCACATGCATCGCATTTTGTTTGGGGTTCCCCCAGTTGCGCATGCGTACGGGACTTAAAACGCCATCACGGGGCGCCCTCTGTCGGCCACACCATTGATATCAACTGGTTCGTGCCAAAGCAGTTTCCAAAAAAAGATAAGGAATGCAAGGTTGGGTACGATTGATCACGTGATATAACCGACCTCGAACCGACAATGTATCTTTATACAGAAATTATTCCAGGTAGTTTTATTTAAGTGATAAGGGGGTTCCGAGATTTTCACATCCTAGAGCCCCCACAGGGCTTATAGCCCCTGTAACACTTTGACAATGACCAAAAATTAGCGAGAGAGGTCATCTTGGATTTTTGGTCGATCTCGTTTCATATCAGGGTCCAGCAGATAGCGCTATCAGTCGCCATCAGCGCCCTCCAGGGGCATCTCATGTCGCGCGAGCCCGTACACGTCCTAAGGACAACATAAAAATACCAGTGTTGATACTGCTCTCTGCCGTCTGTTCTAAAATTGTGGAGAAAATAAAAACCCGCATCGTATTTATATTGCATTTGATGAGAGAGACCTATGCTATCGGTTTGCCAACACACGTCTATTTAGGGGGTGGGTGAATTGAGAGAATAAGGGGGCGGTTTACACCAGTGGTTAGATTCTGATGAGGTCAGTGGGAGGAGAGGGAGTGTAAAAGTGTGTTCTTAATTCGGGGGGCACGGGGGAACCATACATATATGTATTGAGGGTGGGGGAGGGGTCATTATACGGTCCAATGCATGCACGCATGAGTTGGGATCTGTAAAAACGCGACAAAATAAAAACCAATCCATCATTTTAGTGGAACACAATTAACGGCTGTCCAAATAATCTTAAACGCCGCCATTGTGTTTCTATTGACTGCGCATGAACTCCGCACCTATTTGCATATTATACGAGTGTCCGAATTCAAGTAAGGAAATGGCGCCCGATTCTATCGAAGAGATAATACAGTGAACAAATGGTTGCACTAGATACAGTGTATTTACAAAAAAGTAGATTTCGTCCAATGTTCAAGGGGATTGATTAGTTGTGATTTTGCAGGATGACCGGAACGACCCCCAATAGTGGTCACTTGGATAAGCAGATTTTAGGCTCACACATTGCCACCACATTTTTTTCTTATGAAACTTTCAGGATTTCACTGTGGTTATGCTGACCCGTACCCGTACGATATCGGGACGTTAAGGATTCCTTTCCTAGGCAGCCTAGGTTAGGCAAAATTTCTAGGTCGCCCCCTGGGGGGTTTTAAGATGTTAAATCAACGGTGAACCTCCTGAACAAACATTTATAAACTGTGGTTATGAGAAATTTTGCTTTCCTTGGCGATCTGTTAACAGGACCGAGCACATTTTGGCGACTCAAATATTTGATAAAAATATGAAACATTATTTTCATTAAAAAATGTTTAAATATTTCCCTGAATTTTATAATTTATTACGAATGTTTGTGAGAGAAACAATTTCTGTTCAACAGCAGAAGATTTCCGAGCAGCACTGTCATCTTGGATTAATTGGCACTTTGGGATTCGGTCACATTGGAAATGTGAGCGCCATCTAGTGGGGGACGGTGCCATAAACTTTGTGTTCGAATTTCAAGATGGCGGTGGTCATTTGAAATCACTAGCAATTTAGCACAACATCCGCCATAGACGTAGGCAGGCTTTGGGTGAGACACTGTGATAGTAAAAAATGGCATCATTAAACTAAGAAAAATAAATAAGAAAAGGCCGAAAACTAGCAGTTAACAGCGCCGTCTAGGGATAATTCGAAGTGTGAATGAAATTATACGACGCTGCAGTCTATCTGAAGCCCACAGCCGTAAACCGATATATTCGTATAGATGCCCCCCCTCCTCCCCGCACCCAAACAGTTTATAGCGCTCATTTCCTGTTGGGGCGATACATAACGAGTGAGACTTAAACTGAAAAAGGAGACACTTGGGCAGCAGAGGGTCGAGCCGGTCGACCCTAAAGGTTCGAGTCGGTTCGCCCCAGTGGTCCCATCAAGCAAGTGGGCGTCCGGCTTAAAACCACGCCGGCATGATTTCTCTGACCACGCCTCTCCTTGAAGGATGTGATCGAGTTAAGAGTAAACATTTGAAAACAAAAACAAAAAATGACTTGGAAGCTTTTAGTTCGTTTCCGGTATCAAAGTGGGTGCACCTAAGATTCCGCTGATCCCCGTTCAATAGTCAAAACAAGTCATCAAAATTCCACCCAAAAATTAATTCCAATGTTATGTTTGAATCGTCTGTTGTTATCGACAACCGAAAACGTTGGTTTAATTAGTTGTTCACTAGACTCGTCGCGATCTTGTATGAGAAATAGGGCGCACCCAGCGGCCAGATTAACGGTTTTCGGCACAGCGCCACAGAAGCGTTGGAGAGCGCTAAAACGCGTTGGTTATAATCTCTGAGTGACGTTTTTAGTGTTGCACTTCCGCTGCAAGCCTCGGACCATACACCGCTAGCTTCGAGAGACGTTGCCACGTCAAAATGAAACGCTATCGTTATTTCAGTTCGTTGGGTGGCATATATTTGTAATATTATAGTGAGGTGCGAATGATTGCCGCTAGGATCGCTGATATATCACTGAGTGACGTTATTAGTGTTGCACTTCCGCTGCAAGTTTCGGGCCATACACGGCTAACTTCGAGAAAGACGTTGCCAGGTCAAAATGAAACGCTATTCGTTAACTGTTTCTATGTCTTTCAGTTCGTAGGGTGGCATATATTATAGTGAGGTGCGAATGATTGCCGCTAGGATCGCTGTTCAGTTGGATACAGGCGCAATAGACTTCGTCGCCGGTGCCGCAGCCACAGAAACGTTAATTATATCTGCATCGCTCCGGGTCCGCATATACACTACGTATCTATTTATTATACATGTATATACGGCGAATTTACACGGAGACTATAAATTTTCAGGTGCGCCTATGTACAAAGCGCTAATGGGTTTCCAACTCTCGTTCATTATTAGAATGGCAGATGTTACGTTGTGTGTGTGTCGCGTGTGCGCAGACATATCGAATCTCATCTCGGCTGACATTGGCAATTAAAAAGTAGACACAACATATTTTTGACTTCGACCGACTGTGGTTTCCGATGCGCCGACCGAAACCACTGGATATACAATTACACTGTACTAATGCTACAGTATAAAATATAAATCCACCTGTGATGATCCACCTCCCACCCCTCCACAGAAATAAAAAATAAATAGTTTTAGTTTTAACATATTGTTTTTTCTCTCACTTCCCAGATCCCGGGGTATGGCCTCCGTGCATTGCAGCTATTGGTCACCTCGGGTGGCGCTCCAGAGAATCAGTTGACTCCTTGAGCTTGTGTCACAGGTACAGGGATTAAGGAGGAGCTCTGTGATCACGCGTTCAATTTCCGGTCGGGACCTCAGGAATTGTTCTGGATACAGATATTGGTACGCACATGATAAGGAAGTTCACCGGTGATTGTTTTCGCCTATTTTAAAGTGTCTAGGAAAGGGATATTCAACGTGTCCTGATATCGTACAAACACGGGTCAAAATTCTGAAAGTGTCGGCCGGAATCGAAACCACGATCACAGGTCACGAGGTGGGCACGCCACTAGGCCACTAGACACCTCTGAGACACCTCAAGGAAAGGAGGTCTCGAACCGATGCAGAAGAGTGAGCGAGGATCAGATGTGACATGTGATATCCTCTGATGCGGCGAGCGAGTATGTTGCTGCCCCGGGTCGCGAGGCAATCACACAACGCACCAGTCAGACTTTGCGGTGCTCTCCGTGGATCATCGGAAGGATGTTATGAGAAAAAATGCCTGCAAACGATTACACAAAGGCTTCCAAATTTACAATGAACCTCTTTCGGGGTCCAGCGCGGACGTATAGTGCTGCGTCACTTCATTTTCTATCGGCCAACACAATGGCGTTGCGGTGGGCCAAACGACTGGACACAGGCGACTCGTTCGGTTAACAACGACGTCAACCACGGCGGCCAATGGCCAACATGTTGCCACAGGATTTGGTCCAGGCAGAGACCAAACCAAATCGACCCCATAGAATAAACCTGAGCCACCGGGGGAATTAGGGGCTCGATTCATTCATTGACAAACAAGTGTCACGTTTCGCGAATTCAGACAGGACCGGTTTTTTATTTACTTGATTTTTATTTTTGTCATTCTTTAATTCGTGATTTATTCTTAGGAAATATATTAAATGGTGATTCGTCGTGAAAAGAGGTCAGCCGCCTTGGAGCACACATGCTCGAGCGATGTGTTTTCCAAGGGCAAGTAAATGAGGGGTCAACACCTACACATGCTTTAAATTGTTTGAGATATTTCAATTGTGCTTGAGATTGGGGCGCGTTGTCCATTGAGATCGTGTCCATCGTGCTCGAATTTTTTTAAAAATGTGAATGAACATCGGAAGGTTCCCCCAGGTAGGCGACCTGGAAATTATGCTTAACCTAGGCTACCTAGGAAAGGGATCTTAAACCATGCGAGGCTCCCTTCACAATAAGAACATTTCAATTCGTTCATTTCTAGCCGTTCCTTGAAGCTGACATTTTTCAGTTTACACCTAAAAACAACATGAAGCTTCGATTTTTTCGTTCCAATGCGACGAAGATTAGCTCTTAAGAAGCCGATCGTCTCCGATGTAAACCTAGCTTTAGATAAATAAGCTCGGGTTGCTCAAGCTTACGATCGCAATTACCTGTCTATTTACTCAATTAACCATGACGTGGAATGAGAAGTGTCGAGTGGTCGAGAGGATAGCGTGTTTCCCTCGTGACCCGTGATCGCGGTTTCGATTCCGGTCGACACCTTCGGAACACACCTTCTTTCTGAATAGAAGTCAAATCATGAACCGTGCCTGTACGATATCGGGACGTTAAAGATCCCTTTCCTAGGCAGCCTAGGTCAGGCAAAACAATTCCAGGTCGCCTACCTGTGAGGGTTTTTAAGGTACAGCATCGGAGAAGTTTTCAACTCGCCCATGCCTTGCACAAGACACATAACAAACCCGACAACAAGTCAATCTCGCCGCGTTGGACTCATTCCACCACGTTACTTTTTCGTAAGACGAAATTTCCGGTCGCTGACGTCACTACCGGTCATCGCGCTCACATTGCTCTCTCTCTCTCTCTCCACATTGACTCCAGTTTAGGCGAACTCCTAATTTCTCTCAGTTCGCCTCCTCCTGCCAGGAATCCATGAACTGCACTACGTCACTTTCTCCTTCTACGGTTGGGGTCATCCAAGGATCCAGCCAATGTGCGCCCAGGTCCGGGTGAGAAAAATCCGTCACGCTTGCAGCTCTCTAGCTCTCTTCGTTCGTTCGATCCAACCGACCTGCGCAATGTAATACAGACTTTGAATAACTTTGGGTGCCAACCAACAATGATGGATAGTGCAACGAACGCTCATTTCGTTAAGAGTTCTCTCTTTTTTTATTTTTCTTCTTCTCTTTCCTTCTGCTTGTCCTCGCGCCGCCTACAAGCCGCTTTTTCCACATATCGAAACTGGTTTCATGTGTGTGTGTTTTTTGTGCTTAGTACTAGAATGCGGGCGAATCTACAAGTGCACATGGGGACAACATGGCTGGAAGCAGAGGAAAGAGGGGAGTCTCGTCTGTCATTATGCAGGCCCCAAAAACCCCATAGCTCATACGAGAAGATGGTTCGCCAATATTTGAGAGGCAAATTCCAGGACAGACTGACAAATCCACTTATACTATAAGAGTACGGCACTGTTTCTTCCGTTCGTGTCCCTGAATGACACGAAACTTAGAAACATTTTTTAAAAATCATCATCTACCTTTTTAGTTGGTCACGGATTCACGATTCTTTCTTTAAAAAAAACCAGCTCCAAACAAACGCAACAAGGGAATTTCTCGACACTCCATTTGTCAAGTATATTTGTCGATGGCGCCCCATGAACGGAAAAATTCGACTGGAAAGAGTTTACCGAAAATTGATAATTCATGAATCCTCAGGAGAATCCACTCGGAACCTGCCAGACATTATACCCCCATTTTGATGTGACTTTGGGCATTCCAATATGTGTGCTCAACGATTGCTGTCCCAAATCGAATGACAACATCCGATTAGTTGCTATACGTGTTTGTTCCTTCTTGGGACAGCGATAGATTTTAGATTTAATTTTAAACTAGACACATTGCGTAGTTGTGACGTAATTACAATTACAAGATATACCCGCAAGCAGGCCCCAAGAGAGGGGCCATTGGCGGGGGTCGAAAGACCAGTTGGGGACAGAAATGGATTAGTTTTAAAAGGCTCTGGATTTGAGGCTCTGTCAGGTTATTCCAATGTCTACACACTCTAGGGAAATAAGAGTTAAAATATGACGCAGATGTACATTGAAGCTCGTTCACCATTCTAGTGTGGTCCCTTCTACTTCTGTTAGGAGTATGGCACATCCAGAGTCCCCGATATCAACATTACAATCCCCCTTCAGAATTCTGACCAACAACCTTAAACTGATCTCCCTCCTATGATCTTCCAGTGTCTCCCAAACCAGTTTTGACAGCATGTCTGTGACACTGTCAGTTCTTCCAAATCTACAGATACCAAATCTCGCAGCTCTTCGTTGAACCATTTCAATTTCCCCTACAAGCCCCACATGGCGAGGATCCCAAATGGAACTGCAGTATTCAAGCAAAGGTCGGACCAAGGAAAAGTAGGCCACTGACTTAACCGTACTTGGACACCCTTTCAACACGTTTTGAATAAGTCTAAGCCTAGCATTTGCCGCACCAATCATCTTTTAAATTTGGGTTTTCCTATCATACATGGAGGTCTATCCTGACATCTCTTTGCCAATGGTCTGAATTGTCGGCCATACTTCTCTCGTCAGGCATTCCGTTGTTGCAGTTACTGCTGCTTCGGCCTCTCTCTCGTTTCGCTCTCGTCGTGTCAAACTCGTCGAGAATACAATGCCTTCGGCGGCTAAAAAAAGCTTGGCTTGTTAGACCTTTTGTTGCAAACATGCATGTACTAGTAGATGGAGGCCGCATAGGCATGGCCTAATTTACATAGATGTGCGATTGAAATATTCATAACGCGTTTACCGTAGACGTGGCGTGAGTTTTTGTCGGCAAAAATGTTTTCCATGTTTCTTCTTTATTCTCTCGGTAGTGGAGCAAGATGCAACCCGCTCCTTCGTTTTCTTTTATAGAGTTCTATCTACAGGGTGCTGTCGCTCGTCAAAAATGTGGTCCAATTTGGTACTCGACTTTTTAAAAGATTTTGAATTTCTGAGATAGTAATTGCTGGGAAGATAACAATTACCTGGGTATGGTTTCCCGACGAATCTTCGGCGCCATGTTAATTGGCTGATTTGCTTTCGAAGTTGCGAAACGCCACCAAATCAGCCAATCACCGAGCGCCGAAGACTCGTCGGGAAACGACACCCTGGTTATTTGTTATTTGCGGCTTTGTAATCTTAAGAAACGAACCAAAATGTCGGTGAAGGAACATCTAAAAATAAACAATGAACACTTCTGAAAGGTGATGAAAGAAACGATTTAATTAATTGTAAAACAATATTACAGTCTGAGTCAGTTACGGTGTTATAGTCAGTTATTATCTCAGTTTTTGTCATTTATTTTGGCGACTAAAAAACGACGATTTTCTTAAAGAAATATATGTTTTGTAGAAAACAAAAATATTCGAGTTCTATTTTTGTTAAAAGGACATGTTTGTCTTTTCTTGGTTTTCGACGTGACATGTACACCGTGTAAAAAAACGGTTTTGCAGATGTTCTTGCGATGCATGGCCTCCACGTTCTCTTAGGACGACGCGCCCCTGGCAGAAGATGGTTTTGGAACGAAAGCTGGGTGTATCCATCTGTGTAACTGGCTGACCAAAAGTCGGTAATAGCAAACAAATAAATGGTCATGCCGTAATGGATGATCGGACAGACGGTTGTAAAGACTTATAGACGGAAGACACTGATAGTCACAGTAGGCTCTTGCCATACATACAGATTATAAGAAGAAGAAATGGTTTAACCGTTGTTGCTTTTTTCGGCTGTGCGGCGCCTCTGTAACATGGTTTGCTCATAAGCTCCTTATAGATATTCCTTGTTGAGCGATAGCGCTACATTTCCTGTATCCTATGAGTCCAAGCTCGTCCGGTATAACCTCTTGAGACCAAGAACCAGTCCTGGACTTGTCCTGGAATAATGAAATATGCGCCACCTAATGACAACGTGCTGCCCTCGTTGCGGGTTCGATTCCCGACCGACACTTCTGAAATTTTACGTTAAAGATCCCGATTTATGTTGACTATACAAAATTATAGGGTCGCTCCCTAGGGGGAGGTTTAGAGCGAGCACGGTGGTAGACCTTCTTACCTGGTAATGTGATCTGATCTCAGGAGGGCGCGTACGGATTTACAGAGACGTAAATGTCCGCCATGATGGTGGTTATATTCTTGGGATTGGTCGTAATGTGTTCGCGGACCTTAGGGCAGCAGACGGTGTAGTCCGAGGAAGACATCGCTCTCGCTTCGGGGTATTTATTTCCCGGAGGACCTCGCTTCTAATTGGATTCTTCTGGTTGGCATCCGGTGGTCGAACAAATTCTTAATTAAGCGCCCGATGACCAACTGACCGCCGCCCAAACAAATATACACCGTATCCCTATATATATATACTGTGTGTTTATCTATTTGTTCCTTCATCAGGAACATTCTGGTTTGTCTGCTCTCGGTTCGACATCGGCTGTGTCTTCGGTGTCGGAAGGTGATTTTTGGTTGTCACGTCCCAAGTGTGGTGGACTCGAGTTGACTTGTCGTTGTCGAGATTATGTTTAGAGAAGACAAGACTTCAGCAGATCTGTATCCCGTGCTCAACCAGAGAAATTCTTTATTATCTAATACGTGTACATGTACTTTCAAAAAATGAACCTCCCTCGCCGCGACATCGCCTTTGATGCTTGAAAAATTGAAAGCGTCACTCTAGCGAATATAATCAGCCCTTAAATGTTCGAGCGTCGCGATGACGTAAACGCTTAATTAAATATTGCTTTGAAACGCTTCCGGCGTAAACTAATTGAGTGATTCTAATTCGTTTACCTGTATACACAACAAACAGTCCTACGTGTTTGTTTTTTTATTACAACTTTCTATATATATTTACTCTACCTTCCCCCCCCCCATTTACTTTCGAATGTAATTGGAACATTTGAACGAGACACTTGATTTGCTGTTCTACGGGTCCCTCGTTTCGAACGAGTTTGACGAGCAGCTCTGAGGCGCCTCAACAACAACTGCAAAAAAAAAGATTGTGAATAGCTGATTTAAAGTTTAAACACGAAGTTGTTCTGAAACAAGAAACAGGTGCAAGAATTTTTCGTAGCTCAATGTTTGCGGAACGCGATCTTTCTACGTGTGACGTCAGTCGGTTTGAGAAAGCTGTATGTGAGGTTGTTGGGGGAGAAACGCCACCATTCGTTGCTTATTGCGAGACGATATTTCGGTCGACGTCTGACGTCACTCTGTCGTCACGTTCGCGCTAATTGACGCAAACTCGCTGGTGTTTTGCTTAATTTATTGCATCATTTCAGAGAGAGGATCTGTCGTGTTCCTGGTGTTTCTTGGTTGCAATCAGCCGTTTCAGGTAACGATACATGTATCGTTCGGTCTTTTTGTTCGTGTATTCCGTCGAGCTTTTGCGAAAAGAAACTGCGCTCTTGTATTCACTTCAAAACGGCTTCATTCATTATTCACGATTGCACGCTCTATTTAAAAGACGATTGGCTGACTGTTAACTTGAGCAACCCCGACGTAAGATTTTAAAAAAAAATCAAAAGATTGAAAGATTTTCGTCCAAGAGAAGTTTTTTGGACAAAGAGGATAGAAGGTCTAGAGTTCAGTAGGAGATTTTTTTACATTGAATACCGTGAGATAACCGTATGAACTCGTTATTACACATTTATTCATAGTTTTCTGTTCTTTTTCTTTCTTTTCTTTTTAAAAATATTTTTATTACCATTATTGTTCCAATATTTAGAACAACACTTAATGCAAAATATAATTAATCAAAAAGCGAGACAAGATCTTATTGCACGACACAAATACACGTACATAAATACCTCAGACAAAATAATTCTGATATCAACAGAAAATTGTAACCGTTAATGAAGTTTTGATATGGTTGATTCAATCTACGTTTGACTGCAAAAAATAAAATGCATAACCTACTCTACAAGGTTACAACATTCTTCAACAAGACAAAAATGCATTTCTCAAATCAAATCATGGACAACAAAACAATTGGGCTACTCGAAATGAAAACATCGAGCCTATAAAATTTCCGTTACAGACAGCAGGCGATAATCGATAGCAATTAGAGCAAAACATTTTTCGAATAACTACCAAAAAAAAACGTTCTCGATTCGATGGAATTTATTGATTGAAGCAAACATGAGATTGTCTGCGTCACTAAACATTTGCACAGATATTTGAATTCAGTAGCAAAGAGATTTTAGGAATCGATATAAGAATTTATTAGAAGGCCGTCATTGGCCAAATTGCAATCAACACGCAATTGAGATCACATATCATTAAAATTCCGTATACGATTATATGATTCATACCTCCACATTGTTTCAGTGCTAACCTTAAAAATAAAGTAGGAACATTCTTAACTTTGAGCTTAACATCTCCTAGAGCTATTAGCAACGAGGCGTATAGAACATGTTTCTCAAGACGAGAAAACAAATCAAGACAAAGTTGATATGAGCTCATCTATATCTACAGTATATCTTGAATAAAATATTCACTGGTATGATTCAGGAAATATTCACTGGTATAATTCAGGAAATATTCACTGGTATAATTCAGGAAATATTCACTGGTATAATTCAGGAAATATTCGCTGGTATAATTCAGGAAATATTCGCTGGTATAATTCAGGAAATATTCACTGGTATAATTCAGGAAATATTCAGGTGTATCCATTGAAATATTCACTGGTATAATTCCATGTATCTTGACGCCACCTTAAAGGAAGTCCTCACCTTATTTTGCTCTTATTTTTAGCCATTTTTGACGCT
>JAQGBY010006055.1:0-13679 GCA_034698785.1 Mycogona germanica
ACCCAAACGGAATTTTGAAACAGTAAACGCTCTCTCGCTTCTCTTTCGCCAACATCAGCAACCTTGATTTTTTTCTTCCAAAACAGATTATGCGATTTTTGGACGCAGTGCCAGTTAGCTGAAACTGTCAGTCGGCATCAGTGGTGTCACCATCAGTAATGGGCGACCATGGATGGTATGGAATGGCGGCCGCTGGATGCCTGGTGGACATTTGAGATTGAGAGGGGACATGGGGAGGGTGGGGGACTATCGCGATGACCATTAACTGCAATTAGGCGCGCGATGCGGCAGATTGACCCCACACTCTCGCACTCCCCCCCCCGGCGCCAATTTTAGCATGCAAATATGAGACCTGCTCGGGACTAGAGCTATGGATGCTTGCCGGGACGAGGCGGCCCTCGTCTGTCAATCAGGCAGCGAACGGCTTGCCCGAATGATTGATGACGCCATCAGAGACGCTGTCGGCAGCACCACCCTCCATCAGAGGAGGTGTGACGGCGATGGTAGGGTGTGTGGTGGTGATGAGGTGTGGGTGAGAAAAATGGCAAGGGGGTGGTAGGTGTTGGACATAACCTCCAAAGACACCTGCCTAAAGTCGTCCACTGTTTCACGGCAATTATGCAACAACTCGCCGTAGCCCAGCCGGTATTGCGACTGGCTGTGGCTCGGCGGTCCCGGGTTCGTTTGCCGGCGCGGGCTCTTGATAGTTTCGATCCCGGGGCACAGTTGAAAATGTGCCCCTCGCATAGTGCTCAAGCAACAACAGGTAACACCTGTGCTAGTGCAGCAATTACAGTGATAGGAAATATTAAAAAAAAATTCACGAAATCATGAACGTGAGTCTTAATAAGTTTCCCCAGAATTCTAGGAATAATTCAGACAAATTTCAAACGATATGCATTATAATTTGATCGTAGAATAATGATTCATTCAAGCATGCCTAAAGAACGAAACAAAGAGCGATATACGCGCTCGCATTCTGAAGGAAGAGTGCAATATCAAAGTTGGGGAAATTGTCCATTCGGCTTCCACTAAGAGTAGAAGAGGACACAACATATTGTTTAATGAGTTACATTGCAACTTCTTGTAAGTCTGGCTCGAAATTCAACTTCTATTTTCCCAGAGTGTGTAGATAGTGGCGCAATCTAACAATTCTACAGAGCCTGTTAAAATAAGGCAACCCAATCTTGTCTCCTTAGCTGATCTTCTGACTTCCGCTACAGAGTCCCCGGGGTTGATTGCAAGTAAATATTGCAATCGTAATTGTTATTTGAGTTACAAAGGCGGGTAGAGGGTCAGTCTGAATTTTGTTCTGTGTTATTGCAAAGTGAGCAATAACCAACACATTTTAAAATGAATTACGTTTTGTGTTTTAAGTCATGATTTTTAGATAATCCCCATTGAAGTATCTATGGAGCTTCGGTGAACAAACATCTTAACTCCCAATTAAGTCATGATGGAGGCATAAATAAAAACGAGTTATTACGCATGCGGATTATGAAAAAAAAGTTTGGTACTGAACTGAAACCGCCAAAAAAGTGTTCATGTCCTTTGCACCATGATATAAAATTTCAAGGAAAACTATACTCTGTAATAAACCGATTTTAACGAAATGTAACGATTTAAAATTTTAATTAAATTTTAAAAAATCGGTTTATTACAGACTATGTCCCACCAAACTTTAATAAAATGAACTTTGGAAAAAGTGTTCGAGAGTGACTTATCGTCCAAAAGGAAAAAGGATAATGCGATTTTTAGATACAATGTCATTTAACTGAAATGGTCAGTCGGCATCAGTGATGTCACCACCTGTTCAGACCAGACTGTTTGGACCACCATGGAATGGATTGGTCAACCACCGCAAAAAAGACGTTGAATATATGACCAAACTTACATTGTTCAGATCAGTAAGGCACAGGTTTAACGTACCTAAACACGTGGAATCGCATGGTCTCAGGAAAAGCGGCGCTTCTGCCTCTGCAATGGCAATTTGTAGCCGAAGAGATGAAAAAGCGAGTCGTGCACGCAGCGAGGGTGAACCAGAAGGTCACTGCCCGATAATAAATAGCTGCACCAATACACACGAAGGTCGCAGATGACACTCTTGTCAACCGCGAGCGAGCGGCCAGACGATCGTGATGGTGACCCGACCTGCCCCCCCAAGTACACAGTCTGACACCTTTCGCCTGTGTCTATGTCATAGACGGTCACGTCAAAATTAAAATGCAAGGGGGACCATAGGCGTACCCACAGCCCGTGCATAACCTAAGGAGCGAAGCGAACGAGTGTGACAAGACATTCTGTTAAGGAATGACCCAATTCTACAAATAATACAAAAAGAAAATAATCATTTTTTTTTACATTGTTTGACCTCTTTCGACCTCTATTTTTACATTGTTTGTACAACGTATGCATGAAGTTCCGTAGATAGCTGGTCGTACGACGGTTTCGGGTTTGATCGCTTGTCAAAAATATTAATTTTTGTCACTCGCCACTCAAAAATAATTTATGGGTTCAACTGTGTCTTCGCGTTATCGTTATATGGCGCCGAAATCGTCTTGTGAACAAACAATATTTGGATTCATTTGTCACTGCTAGATGCCTTTTTAGTCACAAAAGAAGGCCACAAGAGGGCTCCACCCACACACATTGGTGCAGTTTGGAGTAAATATCAACGCGCGCAGTCAAGCAATATGAAATATTTTATTTTTTCCAGGGCGATTCATCACTACAAGCTGGCCAGCATATACTACGGAATGACCCCATCTTCATGCCCGTGAAAACGAAAATATAACAACTTACCTGTCCTTCAGCTTGTCCATGCAGGTGCTGACAACGAAGGGCAGCATTTCATGCTGGCACAGAAGTACGCTGTTATGGATATCGGTTATGGGCTTGGATCGGGAAGGCTCTCTTGAAAGAAAGAAAAAAACATTCGAAATGAATATTTTAACAGAAAGCAAAATTATCTAACTTTACCAAATTATTCTGAAAGTTTGTGATGGGTGAGTTTAATCGAGAAAGGTAAACTGAATGTCAATGCACTTGGAACTAAATCGTGTCATGCATGCCCAGTATGGGGATGAGCAATGAAAATGCAATTTTGGGTTCTCTTAAATTCATAAAAAAATCAGATTAGATTCGTTTCGGATGTAAGAACAGCGGATATCGTTTTCAGTGTTCGATGTCGGACGACCTCTAGTAATAATAATGATTGGTGACGTTGAGGGGAATCTCAACGAAAGGATTCATGTGTGGCGGTCTACTTGTGACACGATTATAACTAAACAGGCAGCAGCAACTCAGTGGGGGTTGCAACATCGCTCCCGGACCTTTCGATTATTTTGCCACAACATTAATTAGGCACACTGCAACGAGCAAACAAAAATGAGCGAGAACCCCAACCCCATTGACATGAACTTCGCGCTCACCAAACGTATACCAACCACCCTTACGCACCAATCGGTGACGTACAGGGGCATAGAGGCGAGATCAGGCCCCGATTGCGAAAATGTTAAAGCAATAAATCAGTCTACAAAATTGCACGAAGTGCAAAGTTGCGCAAATCGTATCATTGATATTCTAAAATTTGTCATAAATCCTCCAAAAACTAAATGTCTAACCAAAGGGAATTGAAAGAATTCTGACGAAAATACACTCTTGAACCATAACTTCTCAGAAAGAGTTGAAATACTCGCTTGGTTTGAAAGAGTGTGAAATAAATTCTCTAAGCAACACTGCCCACGAAGTGAATGTGTCACTTGAAAATCGCGATATTACAATACCAAAGAAAAGATGTTTCAGTACTTTGAGATTAAAATTTCGCTAGAAACAAGCACAGGACAGATACAAATAACAAAGCCGGGTTTAGTTTGCTTCTAGCTTGTTTAAGAGGTGAACAGAACATTTTCTTAAAATAAGTTTTTAATAAAGAATCTGTCAGCACGGGAGGGTCATGCATGTCAGGGTACGGGATGGAGTCCTCTGCGATTCAAGGCCCGGGCCAAAAGGCTCTGCTGGCCGCCCTCTATCTGAGTCTGCATATCTACAGTAATACTGGTATATTGTACACAGATGACTCGCACGCAGCGCAAGCACGATCGAGTGTGTGGTCGCGATGCGGGGCGATGGAAAAGAGGCTTAATAAAAATTAGCGCCACGCGCGCGCGCTGAAAGGGCGCCCAATTAGGCCTAACGGCGCACCCCATGGTGACCCCTACCCCACATCCCACCACCCTTAAACTTGACGAGGAAGCTGAAAGGGGGGGGGGGGAACGTTGAGCGAGAGAGAGAGAAGAGGGAGCAGCACCGGTCGTAGAAAGCTAGATGGGCGCGTATATGCAAATGAGCGCGGGTACAAGATTTTGCCGAGTCACCCGCTCTATGCCAGGCCCGCGATCGGGCGCGCGCCACTCTCGGCTTTTCCTCGGGCGGGAGAAAACCGCGCGCCTCGCCGCCCGGTCGTCGAGAGACGCGCGCGGCGGCTTTATGCGCGTGACGGCGCTGCCGCTGATGATGACGCGTCCCCGGTCCCGACGAAACTCCTGAATCACGCTCGATAATGAAGATATGCCTTCGGAGGCCCGAAATTATGGGCGAACAGTTTCCACCCATCCTCTCCCACCAGACCCCCTTCCGAGTCAGTTTACCGAGTATTTAGGACATCTCCTCCCTCCCCCCCTTAGTATACAGCTTGCTTCCACCCCTATTCACCCCCACAGACTTAAGTCGCAAATCTTAACGCTCGACAGAACTTGGCGAAATCATCCGGAGACCCCCCTCGCCAATCTCTAAACAGAACACTAAAAGCGACACTGGAAAATGGGATTCGAATCCCTGACTTTACGGGGCATCATACACGGGGTACATCTTAAACCACAGTCACGACAAAACAAGAGCAGAACGAGTGCCAAGGTTATTATAGTCGCCCAATTTATTTTTCTATTTAAATTAACAACTTGAGAATTCCACCCTTTCCTCCACCCCACACCAACGGATAATGTAAATTCACAGGACCAAAAAATGTAATCAAAATCAAATCATTTTTTTCGCGAAACCGATCAAATCACCGAATGTCTCGCGTAACGCTATCCACTGACTTTACAATGGTAGTACTAGCCACACCAGAGCGATGCTCCCGGAGAGAACCTAACAGCGTTCGGCAGGAAAAACAATCTTTGGGGTGTTTCAACAACGTCTGTCGGCGATGCCCTCGCCTAAACCATTCTCTCTTTCCTTAGGGTTCCAGCGATTAGGGCAACCGGTGACGAGTTTAACTGCATCTGTGGGCAAAACGATCACAGACAATGGACACAAGGTAGCTGCCATATTATGCACGATAATAGCTTCCTCAAATTAAATTGAACGGGAACGCGTCTTGATAGTTATCAACGAGTGGAGAAAAGACAAGCACACAAGACTTAAAATTGGATCTCAGAAAGAAGGATAGCCCAACAATGACACAGACTTTAGAAAGCTCATGAAACCTATTGTGCATTGAAGTATAACAGTCGCATTGAAATGCCTATGCTATCGTTACCAACCATCAAAGACAGGGTAAACAAAACGGAAGTCATTCTTTAAAAACGAGAATGCGTTTTGCCACCAATTTGAAATATGCATTTTTGTTTTGCCTGCTTCAATCAGCGACATGTAGAATATTCTTCGATAGAAGTTCGGAGATCCGAACTGAACTCCACTGAATAATTTTTGTGACCAGAGTGAATAGTTACCATGCTCGTGCAGTTAGCGCGCCCAAATTTAAGACTTCTGAATACTCTTTCATGACCGTCCCCCTCCCACCTTCACCACCACCTCCCCCACTCGCCGTCGCTGAAACACGGGCGCCGCCAATTTGTCAGCTCTTCCCTAATTGATGAGAAAATAATGATAATGTTCTTTTTTGGCATCTCTAATTAAAGGAATCTCGGGAGGACAGCGCAGCGCTGCTCGACTTGGGGAAAAGTCCCCACTTTCTTATTTTTCCCCTACTGTCAACCCACCCCCTCCTTCCGGGATTCACAGTTCTCCCCCCACAGCTATCCCCACATACCCGCGCGTCCTAGACAGAAACACTCGGGACTCGGGGAAAAGCTTTCGCTCCTGTACACTATCACCACTAAATGCTCAGTCCACCACCCCCTGTTCGCCACTCTGATCGGGCCAAACGTGAGCACCAGAGGCCTACTACCGAGCCCTTCGCAAATTAACGCACCCCTTCCGCCCCTTGCTCCCTTAATCAACCCACCCTCATTCCGTCCACTTTCATGAACCGGTGGTTCCCACATTGAGGCGAGCCCACCCATGTAAACGGCTGAGCCCAGTTAACTTTTCAGGCAATTACTGCTGCTCAATATATTATTTTTTAATACGAATATTGCAAAACATGTTGGTACTAACAGTAAATGGAGTTGCTAAAGTTTGCCGTAGTTCAAAATAGGGTGTACATTTTGAACTTTATCTTCCTCTTTAGAGAAATGATAGGTCACAATATTATCATGAAATACTGGCAATGGTCAAAACACCAGAAAAACTCTGCATGCGTGAAGTTCACAATCGTCACCTTGAATAGGTAAGTGCGCCAACCACTCGCGCTAACATGGTCTTAAACTACTGGAGCAATCAAAATATGGCCCACAGCCCTAATCTCACGCTTACCGAAACTACTGCATCATTTCGGAACCAGAAAGACATGATGGATATTTGTTATACTTGGAAAGATGTCCGGTGAAAAATAAGAGGTGCGTTCACCAAAGTTCCGACATGATTCGCCAATGGTGTGGAACCACCGTGCCACCATGTAAGCCACCATGTAAGCCACCATGCAGCGGTCGTGTCGGCCACCACCCACATTTCCACCGAAATGCTCGGAGGACGCCGTTCCCCCTAGAGCATTTGCATCGTTCACATAGGCCTGCCCACACATCAGGGAGAGTATCGTAAAGTAGCGTCAACATATACGGATTGGATTGCCCACTAAATACTAGACAATTGAACACGGGCGGCCGGAACGAGACAGCGTTACGCCCCTGGACGGCCACGCACGCGAAAACACGGAGATCCACAAATCACGATCTTCCTGGATTTCTGGTTAACGGTGGCCGGAGGAAAAATGAGCGTGACAACAACTGGATCTCACTCCAGACTTGATTGCAATTCACCAAGACACGAACATATGTAGAGGCACTGCAAGTATACGTTCAATGTCACGATGTTAAGAAAACATTTAAAATGTCTCATTTTTAACTATGAAATTGACTCCATGTTCTGACATCTAAGCAGAATCAAACTTGCTTCATTTAGGAGGTCTAAAATTTGAAATATTTTCTGGCATGGCGACCTTGCATTAAAATCTCAAGTGTTATTTCAATGGCAAAATAATAGTTCAACATTAAGAAACAGTAATAATTAAAAGGCAGAAACGGAACTCATGCTAAGGTTCATTTCGGCATAAACTTTAAAAGATAATTTACATTTTGAAGGCCCCGAGTGTCCTCAAGTATCATTGAAATAAGATAACCAGTTCATAAAGTTGCTTTTTAAATCCAATTAGTTTTAATATTTTCATGAAACCACGAAAGTTGAATGTTAAATACCGAAATATAACAACGGAAACAGAAAATATTTTGGAAACGCTTAGAATGCGTAATTGTTGCACCTTACGAAGACCTTGGAAATATGCAAATGACCAAATGCCTCAGTTGTGGTGCTTGGTCGAAATCACAGGATTTCGGTCACCATACTCAAACACCATAAACGAGTTTTACGCCTATTTGATAAAAAAATGTTGCTCTTTATAAGAATGACTAGGAAATAATGCGACACTCAAATGTGGCGATATTGATAAATGTCAATTGGAGATAAACGTTGTTACCGCTACAACCCCAATTTCATGTACTCTGTATTCATTGAATGAAGTCACACAAGAAAATTGATGAAAAGTGGTTGCTTCAAGGGATTGCTTCTATAAGATGAACCAGCGATATCCATAAGTAAAAGTACTGAATCGAAATCATGGGTTGCAGCCTAGGAATAGGAAAAACCCTACGAGTGAGGAGTTGGAGTGAAGGTGGTAGTGTTCGATATGACCAACGTCACAGAGCAAACCGCGATTTCTGCGCCTAAAAGACGAGTTGAGGAAAAGGAAAGATGGGGGTAGAGGGAGAAGAGAGGGGGGAGGTGAAAGATGGGGGTATCTGGAGAAGGAGGGGATGGGGAGTCCCTTAATGATGCGGCAAGGAGCCATACCACCACCCCTCGCCATTTTTTCTCCCGGACTGACAAAGATGGATTACGCCCGATTTTTTTTTTCTAAACCGAAAAATTCATTCGCCTCCATGCCGGGGAAACGAGGGGATCTCAGCCGACAAGAAGAGAGAGCTTTCGCTAGATGCATCCGTGTGTGTGTACATGAAAGCGACCGGTGCTGTATACGCTTTACTATATACCATCGTCGGGCTTACATACTCGTGGCAACAACACTTTTGGTGCTTGCGTTGCTGCAAAGTTGCATGCTGCACTACTTCTAGAAATGTAACTGCTTTAGAAATCTTCCTGAGACACCGCGAAAGTAGACGGTTTTTGGTAAGATTTCACATGTGTGTAAAATGGAAACATACAAAAAAAAAAAAAATTCTTGCCGAACACATTTTTCAAAGTTGGTCATTCTTGGTGCTTCGGCCATCAGGTGGAACAGGCCAAAAGGTGGCGAACTATTGTGTAAAAGTGCAGACCTACAGTACTGTACATGAAAGCGGACACTGCGTGATAAACGGGGCCTCTCATAAGGTTACAATCGGGTGTTGATATTTAACAAATCATTTCGACAACGCATGGGTCGAAAGTCTACAGGCCAAGTATTAATGACCCGGAAAGTATAACCTCGATGATCTCCTACAATGTACATACAGAGTCCGAGACTGGCATCCTTCATCGAGAACCACACATTTTAAGAAATGACAATAATTTTTATGCTTAAGAAGAATTGAACCCCTTCCGCTGCATAATAAACGTATAACGAATCCGCTTGAAACGACTCAATTTCCCCCCTTATTTAAATGTTCCCAAAAGTTATTTTTGGTCCGCACCACCGAGTTGACATCGATAAATTGGAATTATTTTGAGGACACAAGTGCGTAGCTGCGTCATCTTATCCCTAACATCAATTAATACAACTACGAACATTCAAAAGGTTATCGTACCAATTTGATGTGACTAATAATTTATGTTTCGCTAGGCACGCCAAACAGTCAAATAAAAATTCGCGAACAAGTTTATCTACTGAAGATAAATCAATTAAAAAATAATACTGTATTTTTAATAAAATTTATTTTCCTTTAAAAATGATGTCTTATTTATTATCTGAATCTGCGAAACAAACTGGCAATTTCAATGTCATCGGCATCCTATAATCTTACAAGATTTTTAAAATGCATATACAGCTGATGTAATTATTTTATTCGTGTTCTTTTTCGAGGCCTTAGGGCAGCCGTTTTGCTTGGTCGAATTCAACGTCGGAAGCAAAATTATGCACCTCGAATAAATATCTACATCGACAACTATGCAATCAGTTCAGCCAACCATGGTCGAGCACGGATATCCTGATATCCATTATACTGTCTAACGTAAAGCAGTTGGGAGTGCTAGCATTGATAAATTTAACATTAAATGTAACACTTCAAGAACCTTGAAATTATTATTTTCCAAGTCCCGAAGAATTTTTCGGACGAGAGAAATGTAGGTCCCGTAGGATACGATCTCAGGTGCACGTAAAAGAACACGCTATTAAACCCTTGACTAGGTGGAGCTTTAGGGCGGAAAGGCTGGTGGGGCTTCTTAACAAATAGCTCAATAGAAAAACCAATGGATATTGACCGTAACGAATTAAAAATGGCCGCCCACTATAAGTCTGTTTGCATCAGAACACAAGAACGATAGTTTGAACGTGATGACGTTATATAAGCGTAAGAAGTGGTACAAGAGTCTCGAAACTTGAGCTCAGTTTTTACACGTTCATAATAAATGTTATTCCACTTGCATCTCAAAAGAGAACGCTGGTCCCTGAACCTTGAAGATGATCATGAATACGGACCCCAACCCACGAACACACAAACTACCTCATTCGTATCAACATTTATGGACTTTCCAAACGAATTATCTATAAAAACGCAAATTCATTGACCGAGGAAATAAGTCCTGTTAATGATACGATTATATTAGAAGTAATGATAAATACATGAAAAGATACGAAGCGCAATAATAGGATGAGTTGGCTGAGTCTTCCCAATAAGAAATCTTGCAACACAAAAAAGTTGACCATGCAGTATTTTTGCGCGCTATTCTTATCGCGTATAGAGGCATTACATGCTCCTATATTATTTTTAAAAATAAACAGCAAAAAAGCGTCTGCAGACATTTTATAATGAGCATCTCATTAAAAAGTCCAGTTGCGAACTAAAGTATAAGCGACAGCATCCAAAGGATGAAATATACAGATTGCTATACTGTTCAATGGCGAATTTTTCTCGCACCCCTCCAACCAACTGCCCCCTGCCCAAGACCGTTTTTGTTCCCTCTTGTGGTGTTTCAGAGAATCAGTTGGCTCGATCGTACCAGTTCTAGCGAATCGATGATCGGTGAATTCCTGATGGGTTTCTCGGGGATCGATATTATATTTTTAGCGCTATCACCCTATGAGTGATCCCCCTCACCCCAACGCCCCTAGCGGTGAGCGCCAACTATCGATAAAGCGCAGCGCTCATCCCATCCCCCCTTAAAACGATTTATCAGTCACCAGCGCGTGTGCGCTCGCGCCGAGCGTTAAAACCAAAAAGCATGCGCGCTCGACTATATCCGATACAGCGAGGCAGCAGCAGCAGCAGACGCGCCCTCAATGTTCCGACGATGCCCTTTATAGCACGTATAGGCACGCGTACGGATTGCCGTCGAGCGGGTTTCGGTTCCGCTACCTGTTGTGTGTGTAGACACACACACACACACGTAGACGGCGACGACGTCTGAGGCCCATTCCGTATTACGAGAGTCCGGCACACGCGCGCTTGTACGCGCTCACCAACCCCGCCCGCCTCGACACATCGCCGGCTTTTTTGGCTATAGGCCCGGGGTCCGCTCCCGCGGGAACTTCTCCATCTCTCAGTCAACTCGCTCTCTGGAGACTTTCGCGCATCCCGAAGAACTATCATAGTGTAGAGACAGAGAAACACTTTCCCCTCCCCGAGATATCCTTTAGCGTCGCCGCTGCCACTGCCACGCCTTTATATGGCTCAGACAGTGAGCGACTAATTTATCTTCAACTTTTTTTTTTGCGGATGTATGTGTGCTGCTGGTTTATATATATATATATACGATATATATGTATGTGTGCGGCCCGAAATGACTGACAAATCTGTTAGACTTGATTACCAATTACAGCCGTCGATCGATAATGAAATGTAATCCATCATTTCCCCCCAGCGCGCGCGTCAATAACATTAATCTCGGTTGGGTGGGATGTTATGGGTGATAAAGGGGGTGTTGTGGGGCTGGGGAGGGAACCACGAGCCCAAACCTATGACCGACCTGTTCCGCTTCAATGGCACGGGACGTGCAGCGTCCCGGGTCCAATGTTCGTTCGGTAGTGTTCATTTGAATCGCGCCAGATTTCGTTATTTCAATGAAGAACATACAAGTGTACACTGTAGTTATGTGGTAAGCTTAAAGAAAAGGATGGGGAACAAAAAATGCTTTTGGACTCTCTCTTTTAAGCCCCCGTGGACGTCCTGGTCAATATCCTTTGACGCCAAAATGGGTGAAAGCAACGTTTGACTTTTTCTATTGTAGTAACACATTATGCTCGTTTGAAATGTTGCGTTAAACTCTTGAGGGTCAGTGAGAAAAATACCAATTTGTATAAATAGGTAGAAATAGGTATTCACCGAATGTAAAAAGTGTCCTACATTTCTAGCAGAGATGAAGGTTTGACATTTTAGTGATGGCGTCAGCGACAAACGTTGAACTAATTCTCGAAACACCAATGTGCCAATCTTTGGAAAATTGGAGTTTTTCGCATCCGCTTTTCTTGAACGGAAATCAAATTTGACAGCAACGTTAAAAGATTAAAGACGATATATTTTCCATGTATACGTAATTTCACGCACATCGTTTGAAATATCCCCGATTTATCTCAATACATTTGGTTGTCAACATCCGTGTACAGAAAAATTTGCGCCACCAATGAAATGATGAGAACCCCTAAAACTTGGGGACCCAATAATAGCAAGCTCTTTGACTTCGCTTACGTTGGAACGGCCCGAGGTCCCGCTACAACCCGAAGAGCAACTCGCGTCGAGCATGGAGAATTCGATCGTTTGGTAGAATGGGAATTTCACGAACTCAAATCAGAACAAACACGACAAAAATCTTGGAATCGAGCGCGAAACACTAATGCTTAAAAGTCGTTCGCAAAGGAGCTAATTGGCGAAAACACCTGCGAATGCATCTCGTCGATATGTCGGAGTAAGAAGCGGTTGAGTTAATTATGCACTGCGTCAAACGAAAGGAGACATGATCATAGTCCTGCTGGGCATAGATTAATACCGGATCGAATACATATTAGACAAGACGACCGAGAACCTAACCGAGTGGTTAAACGAGCAAATAAGAGTCAAACGGACACTTACAACGAACGGCTTCAGAACTGGTGCGACGACATGGATTAACTTTTAAGTCTTTACATCTTATAACTATAGAATTTACAGTGTGTGAAAAAAATAACATGCCCTTATATATTTTATCAGATCGTTTGAAATATTTTATCGAATCGCATGATTTCTTCTTTACATTAGAATGGTTATTTCATTTTTTCCCCACGAAATTTTCTTCATTTCATTTCTCACAGGTTCGAAGAAGCTCGCGCTATTTCTCGATCGTTCCAAACGCACAATCCTATTGTTATTACTTTTTAACGGAGAACGAAGCATTGGGCCCGTGCCAGCGTAACCCCTTAACAGAATCCATCCGACCGTTTATTTGCATAGCAGATCGAAAAAATATATACACAAGCACAATCTTGTTGCAGACGGCTAGTAACATTTCAGATAAAGATTCTGTTTAGCTCATTCGTTGAACAGATAGATATCTATCTGATAGTGAAATATCTAGTATGTTTGAAATTTTTCTTTGTGAATTAAGAATGCGACTACGGTTCATAGTCACGCTTGTACACTTAAACTTAACCCAAGTTCTTCAACTACATTAATGCATAAAAGGTGTATCAGCAAGCCAAGCCAGATCAGAAACTAATTAAAATATTTCGACTAGCTATTAATCACTTAGTCGAAAAAATGTCTAATAGCAAAAGGCACTTTATTCTGTCAGGTAACAGTTGAGGTGTTTGTTCACCGGTCCTTCGGATGTTCTATGGAATTAAAACTTGAGTTTCAACAGAGGACTGTACAATGAATAAAGTGTCTTTTACTTACGGATATTCTTTCAACTAAGTTATTAACATCTCCAACTAGTCAAAACATTTTATTTAGATTAATGTTGTCAGTGGTACACAAACGCTGGTACAAGTTCGTAGTTTAGCGAACATTAAAAAAACATTACTAATAAAGAGTAGTAAACGCCGATATATTCAAAACGAGATAGGGATGAACGGAATGCTGGACGCAAACCCAAAA
>JAQGBY010006056.1:0-13676 GCA_034698785.1 Mycogona germanica
GCGCACTTCTACAGTGGAAACTTCGCTGCAGGGCGATTGTCCGGAAACGTGGCCAACACATCGAGCACAACAGGTGGCGGAGAAATGAAATTTCATAGGGTATACAGTTTCTAAAAATCGGGGAAAGTTTGTTGGACACCCTCCCTCCCCCGACAAATTTAACACTAATTTAACTTGACCTTCAGTAAACATGTGTTTACACCAAACGAAAAACTAGCGACATTGTTTTCCTTCGGATCAGTTGGTGTATCAGCCGCAATTTTTGAGAAAGTCAAATCGCTGCGACGCAGATTGCACAGATGTCTTCTTGTTAAAATCTTGGAGAATAGAAGTCTAAAAAAAATTGTTATGCGAAACTTGAGAACTAGATCTAAAAGAAAACGCCTAATCGTTCTTCGTAGCCAAGAAAAGAAATGAACAAGATCACCGCTCAGACATTTACTTTTCTTAAGACAGTTGACTAAATTATGATAAATTTAGTCAACTTTGATCAAAGAAGCCATAAAAATATTAAAGAGATAAAATTCTTAAAATGTTGGAGCAATAATGTCATAGTAAAATCAATTATTGAAAGTTTTTGCGGTGGAACTACTTATCCGATGCAGAGACATCGCCTCTTTTCAGTTAATTAGACACACTGGGTCAGTGGTGTCGCCTCTTTCGTGTACGTTTCCTGACCACAACAATAAACAAAGATATTTGTTTGCGTTAGAAACTCATGCTCAGAGACTGGCCAGAAAGAACTATTTATTTACCTGCACAGTGGAGATTCTGACTAACACTCGCAGCTTACGTCGGGAACAAATATTGAAAACGTTTGACAAATTGTTGAAATGAGGCCATTACAAAATAAACTGAAGGAACTCAACGACCCCTTTCAGTGACAAGTGACGAAATCGCGAAAGTTCGACAATTTCACTAATGGAAGCGAAAACCGAGATGGAATCTCAATTCTCTAAGGTCAATAACAAAGTTTAAAAATTTGATTTTATAGCGTGTGATAATACTTTTTGGTTAAGGGAAATTTGATGCACAATATAACATTTAAAATTAATTGACTCTGCATTTGTCCAACCTAAATATGTTAGAGATTGTGATGCAAAATAGTGTGCCGGACCCCTTACACATTGTTTATTGCCCTACCACGTAGATGGTTGCGCCCTCATTCGGGATGCTGGATAACTACATCTGTGATCAAAGACATGAACGGCTAAAGCGAGAAAGCCATATGCATATTCGGGGTTAACGCAAATTGGTATTTATCTTCTACCAAATAGTATAATGATTTTACAATATGAATGATAATATTGCTTCTCAACGACTTATCAATTTGGATAAACACCTGTAAACACCGGAAATCACCTGTTCCTACACGAACCATAAATTGAGCCATTACCTTTACCCCTCCTCACCAGATGTTCGTTCACACAAAATAGAATTAATTCCAGACTGAGGTAGAGTGCGTTGTTTCAAACAACGATACCAATTTTCCAACAACGTTTAGGTATTGTCATTTCAATACCGATAGCATGACGCAGCACAACCTCGATACAAATATTTTATAGAAAGTCAATATCAATGTCGTCTGCAAGAGACTAGAGCAGTAAAAGTAGTGCGCAGAAGTGCGAGGACAACCAAGAAACATATTCTGGTGCTAAATGATAATACATATAAAT
Organism: Mycogona germanica; assembly: GCA_034698785.1. Taxonomy (NCBI): domain Eukaryota; kingdom Metazoa; phylum Arthropoda; class Diplopoda; order Chordeumatida; family Chordeumatidae; genus Mycogona; species Mycogona germanica. The sequence goes on from JAQGBY010006056.1 coordinate 1,677, forward strand.
AATATTCAGGTAAACCATGGAGAAAAACGATTCAGAGAACATGAATGATCGGGCAGATGGTAAGACGGACTCTGAGCATAAAGCAGCCACGGATGGAAGGAGTGACACGCGTAAAGATGTTGTAGGAGGAGTGACCACCGCCCCCGTCTCATCCAGCAGCTCCCAGCAACAACAATCGGCCGGCCAGTACGCCTACGCTGTCAACTGCTGGATGCAGCAGTGCTACTACTGGCACCTGATGGCAGCCAACTTTCCTTACTTTGCCATGCAGCAGATGCTGGGTCAACAACAGCAGCATCGCTTCCAACAACCGACTACTGCTGCGGCAGCTCCCCCTGTTCCACCGCCTCCTCCAGCCAACTACTTCCAGCGGCTGGCCAGCCGTATACACTCGTCGGTGCTGTACCGGATGGAGCGGGTGCGCATGGCACAACGCTTTGGAAATCTCCAGGTCAATCCGGCTCTCATTCGACTGACCGAACTCAGAGGTAGAGTTGCAACTAGTCTCGTCCTCGTAAACATCGGTCGACATTTATCTGAGAAGAGCTGGGCATGTCATGTCAAAATACCAACTGACTTGTCCGTCTTTTTCTTCTGCAACCAGGTCGCCAGTACAGAATCCCATCAGCTTGGAAGCGCTTCTCTGCAGAGCTAGTTGATTTCGCCATCCTCTTTCTTCTCAAACTCTTTATAACGTTCATTGCGATGGACTTTTTTGACATGATGTAAGCAACGACGAATAACTTTGTCTGGAAACACGTGATCAGCTTGATTGTTTCACTGGCTAATACTTCCGTAATTGTTTTTCAGTGACCTCGAAAATCGGTACGATGAAAACTACTTCAAGGATGGCTTCCAATTTAACTTCACACTTCAACTGACCCAGGACATTTTTATTTTGGAATTGATACACCGAGTCGTTGTATGCTTCTTTGAAGTAAGATTCAGAAGAAAATGCTTGTCATTATATGGCGAAACTCTGAGATATTTGTTAAGGAGGTCACCATCGTGTTCGCCCTAAAACCCCTCCAGGAGGCGACCTGGTAATTTTGCCTAGCCCAGGCTTAGTATAAGCTACCTAGGAAGGTATCCTTAACGCGTACCTCAAATTGTCCAGGCACGGGCCCCACGGCTTTACTTCCATTCCAAAGGAATTCGTGCGTAGGGAATTTCTCTCGCCCGAAAAATTCCAGAGGTCTCGGTCGGAAATCGAACCCGCGATTACGGGAATAACAGTTCGACACGCTAAACACATTAATGGACAAAACTGTCAGAAGAATCGTACAATTTGCCTTTAAAATTTTCAAATTGCACGCTCAAACAATGGTTTTAAATTTGACAATATATTTAAAGTAATTTACAGATTATTCTTCAAACATTTAATTTGGTAAAGGCAGAATTCCCAGCGATGGCTCAATTTATTTTTTTCTCAATCGCATAATTATTTTCAGGCGCTCTGTTTGCATCAGGGCACCAACGGGACAGGAGGAGCGACTCCCGGCAAAAGTCTTCTTGGTTTACGTGTAGTCACTTGCGAAAGTATTCAACTGTTACAAGACAATTCCGTTTTGGTCTATCCTGCTGGTGACATTGGACTTGGCTGGTTAGTGGAGATGAGTCTCAATTAAAAAATGCGATTCATTATATTCTGAAAAATATCAAAAATGATTTCTTCGCAGCTCTAATAATTTCCTGGTACAAATAAACAAATTACAAAAATGGAGAGATTGAAGGACTGCAATCAGGATATCGGCGACAAGATTCGCGGAAAACGTAGTTTATTATCCGTGAAACTAACTTAATAACAATTATTACTTGCACGTTGAGACGATAAAATAATAATCACAAGAGTTATATTACAACTTGGAGATGTAGGAACACAAGTTATAGATATAGTAACTACGCCATGAGTACGTGAACGTATTTATACAATCATGGCCAAAGTAATAATTGTTATTAAGTTAGTTTCACGGATAATAAACTACGTTTTCTGCGAATCTTGTCGCCGTTATCCTGATTGCAGTCCTTCAATCTCTCCATTTTTGTATTTACTACCGTCGGCGTCTACATCATCTCCTTGGATAAACAAATTACGTTGTGGTGCTATAACACAATAATTTTCTTATTATTTCAATAGGGCATTGCTACGATCGGTGGTCAAAAATTTCACCATGGCTCTCCTGTTTCCCGCCTGCATCACAATGTTCTTTTTCCCATTCCAACGCACCGTCTACGACATCCTTTGTGGTTGTTTGGTGGTGGAAGACATTCGACCGCGGCCTGTACAATGAAGAAGTCTCCTAACACGTACACATCTCCTAATCTGGTTCCTAACTTGTGTAAATATGTAGCTGGGTGTCCTATACGTTTTACATTTTGAAATGTTTATAATACAACCAATTATGATTATCACTTGCCATAATTTTTGACATATATTAGGAGAAATGGAATTGTTCGCCCCGGCGACACCGTAACCGTATAGCAACCGGGCTATTGCTAAAACTGCTCAGTTTTAAGAATATAAAACAGTTGCACAACCAGTTTCTATCTGCGTCCTGGTTATTATTAAACCGAAGTATTTGTTTCCCCACATTAAAGCTTCTGGAATGAAATAAGAAGTCTACAAAGCAAAACTATTCACCATTCCGGCAGATATGTAAAATTGCGAATGCACTAAAATCAGACAAAACCAGTTGACGTTGCACACCATTTTTATATTTCAAATAAATTAAACCTGTTAAAGTTACATAAACCATTATAAACACATTTTGTAATGGTATTTTTGAAAGATGAAGATATACAACATCGGAGAGAATGTCTTGAGGGCCACTGAGAAACAAAATTTAGTTTGGAGACATGTCGATAGACTCGAACCCTGAAGAAATGGCAAATTGAAGCGAGCTCCAAACTGGTCCACATTTAGTCGGGAAGTACTTGGAGTGAGGGAGACTTTAAACTTTGTTGAACGCAGCAATATCAACACTCTGAACCTAATTGTAGATAACAGAATTTCCCAAACATTAAAATTGATGCCTCAATGAGTGTCAAAAATGTGAACGTAAGTAAATGCAGCGCACATGTAAACTATGATTTAACTTACGAAATCCTCATTTTCCTGGATCTTCTCCTGCAGCTCATCCACGCTCACCTTGTCATCTTCGACCACGCAGCTAATTTGCAGTTTGTGAATGCCATAGGCCAGAGGAGCCAGTTTAGCTACACAAAACAAGTGAAAATGATTTGAGATTAAGCTGCTGATAAAAGAAGGCCATTCGAAAAGGGGTTTCTCTCTCGCTCTTAATTTGTCGCCAACTTACAAGCTCCCCACACCAGACCGTCCATAACAATGGTTCGTACTAGACGCTCCAATTCTTTCATATCGGTCTCATCGTCCCACGGCTTGACATCCAAAATCACGTTTGACTTGGCAATCAAAGCCGGTTCTGTAAGAAAATACAAAATGAAGTCATAATGTATACCTGGAAAGCAGCTAGCAATACACGCCATTCTCAAGTGAATTACATGTAACCAAATAACATACTTTTCGATTTCTTCTCCTGATAAGCTTGCACTCTCGCCTGCTTCAATTTCTCTTGTTCAGCATCGTCCTATAAAGTTCCAAATAATTTCATGACAAATATTCGAAAGTGATAAACATTAGTCCCACTAACACAAAAGAATCAACCAAAAATTCTAACTGAAAACTTAAAATATGTGTTCAAACTTACGTCAGCATCGGATCCAAATAAGTCAACGTCATCATCATCGTTGGAGGCGGCCTCCACCTAGAAACAAAATAACAAGTGTCAATTAATTTGAAACATTTCCGTAATAATGAAAACAAAAGTCTCCTGACATTCAGCAGTTTAAGTTCAAACGAGTCTATTGTTATATGTAAAATTAAAATTTGAAATTAACAAAAACCTTCTTGGCCGCTGGCGTTCCGGTTGACGACTTGGACGTGGTCCTCTGTTTCGGCTCCTTCGCTTGAGCGGGGCTGCTGCCACCACTCTTCTCCAGAGACGCAACTCTGTTTTCCAACTTTGTAATTCTAGCCAAGAGCTCCTCGGTCACTGCAAACATTACAAACGAACAAAAAAGTTAATTTTGTTGTGCGCAATGCGAGGCCATGAACAGGTCAACAATTTTTTAAACACGAGCACGAAAAACCAACCTTTGAGTAACTTTTTGTTCTCGGCAGCCAATTGGTCGATTCTTTGCTGGCCACCAGATCCAGATTGTGACGCGCCCTCAGGCTAGAGACAAGGACATTGGGGAAATGTTGCTATCATTAATTTAAATTGACATGCAGCAAAACCGATTAAAATGTCAAGATTCGGTCAACTCAAACAATGAACGGTTTAAGAGCAAAAACAAAATGCAATAAACCTTTCAAATTGGTATTTGGTAACTTTAGACTATTTCAAATTGAGATATTGTCACAAAGAATAAGTTACTTTCCTTTCCTAAGAGTTAATCACAAGTTCAACAGGCGAAACTCGAATTCAATCTATTTCGGTGGTGAAACTAGATTTTAGTCACACAAAAAATGACCAATGACCCAATGACCAAGTGTTAGTAAATGCAATAAGAACAGTTAGCTTGATCCGTTGAATTAAAATAGCACCATGCAAAAATAGATCACCCATTATTTCATTCATTTTACGTGGTTAATGGAGAGTTGTGGGTTAAATGATCAAACTGAATAGTTAGATTGACTGAAGCAACCCCTCTAAAGCAAACATCGCTAAAGCAACCTCTCTTAATTAAAAGAGAAAATCGTGACTGAATGAAATCGCTTTTCAGTTTAGATAGAACGCAGTTAACTGTAGAAAAAACTGTTAACACTCATTTTTTAAAATGATAATTTGATGATTACCAGAATTTTAATGTCGGTCAGTCAAAGATCTCAATTTTTTTCTAGAAGAAGCCGTTAAACAAAAACCTTTCAACTGATAAATATATTCCACACTGCTGTGATAGCCGCGACGATTACTAACAGAAAGGAAAAAACTGTGTACGAAGGAGGCAGAAAAATGGAGAGTAAAGGAAAACAGTAATCGTAACGACCTTTGAAAACATCACCGACTGTCCTAAAATTTGAAATGTGAAGAGTCAGCGCTCTCACAAACGACTTGGTTGTGGCGATGACTAATCGCGTTTCCAAAATTGGTGAAACAGCGACGGTCTAGTCCGAGAAATTTTCTAATGAGCCGACGACGTCATGCAAAGAAGCAGAGATTTGTATTAAAATGAAGCCTACTCACACTCTGTAGTGTTTTTTTAATCTGTTGGCGAGCACGGGCTATCTCATCTGAGAGTGAGCTTTTTCCGCCAGCCGTTGGTCGGTTGCCCGTCTAACAAAAAACAAAAACCACATGTAGCAGAGAGAAACACCTTCCACAGCACGAACGAGCTTATTAATATTCCGATTATTGTGTGATTACGGAGTGACAGACACTTGAAACCTAACGAGACACTAGATGTTAGAATCGAGAACTAGTTTCACCACAGAGCACATGCCAATCGTACACATGTCCTGACTAGAAAGAAAGGAGAATGCCAATTCGGAAAATTCCAAACCAACAAACAAAAAAAAAAGATAAATCTAGATCATTCCCACAAATCGAAATTAAATCGGGAGTAAAAAATCATTTCAAACCAAAAACGGTAAAAGCAGATAAACATATAAAGATCGATACTAAAAATTAACAGAAGAACACATACAAGTTTTTATCTATACAATAAAGTACTGTACACGTAATCAAAAGTATAAGAAACCACGCACAAAATGAAATCCACTCAAGCATGAACACTTAATTGAAACAAATACGTAAAAAAGATTCAGGATGCGAAGTGATGTGATGCAATAAAAGAATACGAACAAGAATAACTGGAACTAGGAATTTAAAAAAAATAATAATAGATAGCAAGGTAGAGCTTGCTATTGCATCGGCTCCACATCTATCATTTTCGTTAAGGTCACGAGATATATGTCCATTTGGGTTCATATTGAAACCGTTTAAGATCAGTTCATATTTTTCTTCGATTCATCCCCATACGAAAGTTCTACAGTAGTTTTACTTTTCCATGCAGTCAGACTTGAAAAACTGGGGACTAGGGTACACCGAGAGCGAGCGAGGAAGTGCCACATGCACGTAGAACTAGTTTGCACGTAACAGCATGCGTGCGCTCCTAAACACACATTTACCGGTCCAGCCTTATCCTTCGACTTTGATTTCGGTTGCGACTGCTGCTGCTGCTCTTGCTGTTTGGCAGATTCCTCGCCAGACTTGGGTGGATTCTGAGACTTATCCTGATTTTGGGACTTCTTCTCCTGATTCTGAGACTTCTTCTCTTGATTCTGGGACTTCTTCTCCTGATTCTGAGACTTCTTCTCCTGATTCTGAGGCTTCTCCTGATTTTGAGACTTTTCCTGATTCTGCGATTTCTTCTCCTGATTTTGCGACTGCTTGGCCTTCTTATCGCTTTTGCTCTGCTGCTGCTGCTTCTCCTTCGGTGGCTTCTCCTCTCCACCACCTGATGATTTCTTACCACCACCTTTGCCCGTGGCCGGAGCTGAACCTGCTGCTGCTGGAGCTGCCGCCGCTGCCGGGGAAGCTGCCGGAGCTGAACCTGCTGCTGCTGGAGCTGCCGGGGAAGCTACCGGAGCTACTGTCGGAGCTACTGTAGGAGATGCTGCCGGCGCTACTGCCGGAACTGTTGCCGGAGCTACTGCCGGAGCAGCTGCTGCTGGTGCGACGACTGGTGCTACTGCTGGTGCGCCCGTAGACATTTTGGCCAACTAGTTGTGTAGCAGAACATTGCGTTACACCATTACATGTTCGATCACACTGTTACTCGCCCAATACACGAGAACAGTGCCTGATCGAACCGCAAACAAATCGTTCGATTGACACTTTATTTATATCCTTGATCAGCTAATAGAAATCTTGATTCGAGCGCAATCGATGAAGCGTCTTACAAAAAAAAAATAACCCAAATAATCTGGGGATAATTTGTCTCACAAAAGCACATTGCTTTTAATTGAAAAGTGAGCATTTTCAACGTCGCATTAAAAATAAAAGGTATCAAATTTTACTGAAATGCCTACAAAACTGAGTACTGAAACCAGATATGATCTGGATCAATTAGTATTCGCCCTTGAAGTAACCTTTTAATGCCTTCGAAGTAACCCCAAATTCTCTTTTTTCTCAATTCTACGTCAGAGCAAGTCCCGAAACCAAATGATTTTGTCTACATGAATAGAATTTGCGTATCTTCCTGCCCCCAAATAAACACATTTTCGAGGATAGTGTTAACCCTAATCTGTCGGGTTGCACCAATTACAATATCAATTACAATAAAAATGAAGACAGATTTGATTGGACGAGGATGATGGATGGATAAGTTCGAAAGAAGTCATTTGGGGTGGTCATCGTTGGTGACCTTTACCTTAGCTTGACCCTGTATGTAGTTGCTCTCTGCGTCCTCGTAACGCTGCTTGTCCAACCACACCGACTCCTGGGCCAGATTGCTAAGCTCTGCGGAAGACGACGGCATTCTGTGCCCGGGAAAGGGGAGACCAAAATATCTCTTGAGAAATTCGTCTATTTCGAGCCAATTTTCGGCACAAAAAAAAATGAGGTCAAACGAGGGAACAGAATGGCGTAACCAAGATGGCGGCCGCCATGCACCGGCGGACGTGGTCAAATGAGGACAAACAAACGTGAAAGAAACGCTCCGGTGTCATCGATTAAACAACAAATTTTCAATGATCAACGATTTGCTAGCGATTCGATGACTCGATTTCCCAAATACAATACTCGAGTGTCCGCGTAAAAACTATAAACATACCTAAATATTTTGTTGTTAGGAGCAACGACGAACCAAACGAGTAGAGAAATCGATATCAAAGGAGCGACCACAACGTCACCAGACGCCAACTAGAAGAAATAGACGAGCCGCCATCGCGCATTCAGGAAATAAGAAATCGCATATAAAACATAAAAGCGCTTCTACGAACGACGTTCCTTCCGTAAGGAAAGATTACAGCATCTTCATCTCGATGAGTCTCGGATAGAGCGGACCCACCATCAAGTGGCCCCATTATTCGAGTGACCCGAACAGAAAGGGCAACAACAAGCAAACACCCAACTTACTTTACTGAATCAACAGATTTACACAAAAAAGAAAGTGCCGACAAAGAAAATTGATTTTCTTAACGCATACGTGGATACCCTTTCTTCTTTTCGACAAACAATTTCATCGACTGACAACAAAGAAAGAACATGCGCGCTTTTTTAAAAAAACGTCCCAACATAAGATGTCCAAATTTATTAATTTCAAGCGAAAAATGAAAACATGTGTCTCTCTTTAAGAAACAATTTTCAACGATACCATTTTCAATTTTTTTGTTGGATGCGGTTGCTTGCGTTTTTTCCATGGAAATATTCTCAACAACAAAAATCAAGTCACACGATGACAATGACGCGCAACATCACAATGGCGATAGCAAATATTAGACATCATATTTGTCCGTTTATTCGTTACAGGTGTTTCGTGTTAACTACAGTAAGAGATTTCTACCTAATTACTTCTAAAGTCTCTCGTGGGAGGAGGAAGAGGGTGAGGGTGGACTGATGGTGGTATTCTTGGTGGAGGGCGGTCGGCTGTTGATGTTGCGGTTCTTTGCACACACACACACGGGGAGTTGAACTGTCGAACGTGGCGCTGAAATTAACACTCTACCTATGTTTTCATAACAAGACTGACTTCCTGCCAATTTGCCGATAACACCGTCGATAAGAAATCCTGACTTATGTTATTTACGTTGCGGACCGATCTCGCGGCCAGCCCATTGTTTGGCCTCCGCGCGCCAACACACATATGCACATATATACACGCAGCTTGGATTCGCTTCACGGAACCCTCACGTCCACCCCCAACTCCCTACTAATCATTACTCCCCCTAAAATTATTAATCCTATATTATAAAACAGAGATTTCGATTTTCGTGTCAGGAGATAATCAGCCGAACGGCTCAATGAAATCACATAAAAATAAACATACACTTACCATCATAATTTGCCATCATAATTTGCTAGCGACTGAGCGACGGATCTCTATTTTCAATAAAACAGAATAAAATAAGCGTTACAAAATTTTGGATAATCTCCCTTTCGCTTCAAACTTAAAAAATGGCGTCTCCACATCAAAAGCATGACGTCGTCGATTTCACGAGACAACCAAGCACACCAGATAACAGTTCCAACATACACTATACACATACCATTACCGGAATAATATTTTCAATATAAAAATAAAATAAAATAACAATATTATAAAACATGAAATAATCAAATATATATTTTGGAAATGATTATTTTTCAATTTAACATAATAAATGTCAAACAATTGAAAATCCAAATTTTTAAATATAAAATTGAACATGTTGAGGCACCACTGCATGACGTCATTACATAGTATAGCACGTGAAAAATCAGTTACTTCACATTTGACTTTTGCGTTTATCGCGTGTCATCGTGTAAACGTAAAATAGCCGGTAAATTTAAACAATTAATTTTTTATTTCATTGGTGGTTACTGGAAACCCTGGCAAAGGCAGGTAACATTCTTGTAAAAGATACAGGTCGGCCGCATGCGGGATGTCGCATGTCGCCCCCCCCCGGACATGTTTACCAATTTATAAAAACAAAAATTGCTTAATTCATAGAAAAATGTGTTTCAAAAATTGCTCGAAGGCGTGTCGAGTCGAATTTACCAATCACCACATTCTGAGAATTTTAACCCACTTTGAATTGCTGTTTTGAATTTCGTAACGCAGGTGATGATCGAGGCGCAGTCGTCATAAATAAAAACAAAATAAGAGTGTCGATATTTATCCGCCTCTCTTCCAATCAATCAATCCCACACACACACATCATTTTCAGGAAAAAAGCAATTAGCTGAGAGCGCTGACGACGCATGCTGATTCTGATCCCACATCAACATGTTGTCGGCAGGTGTACAGTAATTCAATCTGTTGGCTCCCGAAAAATGTTTACTCATTCGAGAATTGTGCCGCCCGGGGCATATAGATGACCACACACAGGTATACGCTCTACCTGTCTACATACATGTGCAGAAACAAAAATCATGACACTCGTATTTAAGAAGCACGGATACAATTTCCTCCAATTACCTGTACTCGTATTTCGGCAAAGCCGGATGTTCTGCTTTGGGGGATGACCAGCTGCGAGAGGTCTCACGAAAAAAAAGCTACTATCAAGATCCATTTCTGATTTTATTAACAAAGATGCAAATTTCCTGATTGAAAATTAGTTATTCGAAATTGCGATTCATCCTGAAATCCATGAATTCTGATGACCTTTTTAAAAAAAAAAAATCGTCCAGATACGTCACGGATGGCTTGATCAATCCGTGTCTCCCTGGTCGTAATGAGGAAGGCCTATATCCGGTAATTCTAATACCCCACTTTCAATCATCGTGACAGTGTCTTATTTCATCGTCAGACATGCGGAATGGACATCGAAACAGAAATACCAATTAAATTAATGACGGGCTGTCCCGCTGTCCATCACACCACCCACAGTCCACCCCACAAATTACCAAGTTAGGAAGACCAAACAGAAGGTGGTAACTGTTTCGTTAATCACCCTCGGATTGAATACTATTTGCTGTTGCTGTTGTTGCTGATATCAACATCGGCCGTTTTTTTTAAAAATAAATTTCCACGTAACACGAGTTAAAAAAAAACCCATGGCGTGAATTCCTACTCTCTCTGCACGAATAACAGGTATTAGTTACCTGTATACAACTCGTCGCCGGTGCCACCTATATAATTAGGACAAATCGGGGGGCAGCTGAAGGACGACACCGGCACCAGACTCGGCAGTGAAGGTGGACAGGGATTAGAAGGGGAAAACATAAATATTGGGCGTTAAACAACATATCTGTCGATCTTAATAGACAACGAATTTGATCACTACATGAATAATGAAAAATGCGGGCATTGCACGAATACGTCATCTGGGACCTCTGGGACAATCATAGAAAAAACAAATAGTTGGATCGATACAAGTGTGGGGGGGGGGGTCGAATTAGGATGTGCAAACAGGAGGGTTTCTCCCCCCTGGTAATCACAACACCCCCTCCATGATCCATTTGTTTGGAGATTCGTTGTTGTCGGTTTCGTTCCATGTAACCGTTACCTTTATGCCAAACAACTAAACCTTCGAGCAAATAATCGAACCAAGTGTCCACTAGATTCGAGAAACAAACAGAGCCGGTATTGGAACACCGTAATCGGTCGCTATTTAGCAAAGTGTTCGGAACTCGGGGGGAAAGGTGAGAAGGTGGCCCGGGGGAACCACTCGAACAATATTGGCGCACCGCCGGAAAGAGGGGTTCAGCACCATCGAAAATATACTGTTTTATCTGTGGACTATCTACTGTACTGTGGTTGCTGTGCTCCGGTCACGAAAATCCCCTCCATTTGCCTCAAGTGGCCTGTCGGATTTTTTTTTTGTTCCAGGCCAGGATGGAACTGATAAAGGATGGCCGAGGAGGTGGCGCATGATTGAGATGAGACGGATACAGGGAAGATAAAAATCTGATTTTTTAAATGGAGTTTTTGTCTGTCGATCGAGTTGGTTTTGCACTCGAAAAATGAGCGTGATGTGCGGGGATGGATGAGGAAATCTGGAGTATCTGTTAGTGAGAGAGTGACGTCATCGCCACCAGACTTTCTCCTCTCGGTCGAATCGATCTCATCGCGCATCTGCTCAACCCAGATAACGCACTTCGTGAGAGCCTCTCGTCAATCGAAAGTGTTGGATGGTGAACAAGTGACTGGTTTCGTTACCATTATCGAAGGTGTCCACAACACCGATAACACGAGGTGTAAAAGTCGCCACTCGACAATTTATCTATTGGGTCGCTCGCGCGTTCAACGCATTCGATCCACCCGGATCCGATC
>JAQGBY010006057.1:0-13676 GCA_034698785.1 Mycogona germanica
AAAGCGATTTGTATATTCTAAACGGCAACACTCGTGATTGGGCACTATCGACCGGATTAACTTCCCCCGTTTAATTATACCCCGTTTAATACAAACAGATACATTTGGACGCGAGCCAATGGGGGTACGCCAGCGCCAGCTGCTGCTACATCGCCGATGACTTTTATTCGGAACGATGAATATATGAATAAGATTTCTCGTCGCGAACAATCTAGATTGAAATATGTCTTTTCGGTTCGTGGTTACACGTAAGCTGGCATTTGCTGCCGACTCGTATATGGACGTTAATTTTTTGGAAGTTGTGGGTTTCGTGGGGGTGGATGGATGATGGAGGTGTTTGAGTATGTGATGGAGAAGGGGTTTTCTTTATTTTGGTGCCCCTCCTCCGCCTCCTCTCCCGGCGTTTTGGGCAATGGCTGGGGTGGAGGAGATTGATGGAGGCTGCCTTCGAATCTTTAATAGAGGTGACGCGGGACCCACTTTTTTCCGTCGCAACGGGCACGGGATTTCTGATACAATTAATTTCAAGTGAGATTTAGCCAAGACGTTGGTGAAGCTTGAATTTCTGCTATTTCGCCTCCGCCATTCGCAGTCGAAAAACTGTGAACAGAACGTATACTCTTTGGGGAAATCGTTTTTGGATTTCAATTTTGAGTTTGAGGCTACCTGTTTTTTTTGTAGAGAAAAAAATAAAATATTAATAACTAAAACATTTCTAAATCTTTAATCGGGAGAACGTTCTAACTATTTAAATTAAATATCAGAGGCGACTGTGGTTGAGGATGAAATATGATAATTCAAATTTAGTTATTCGAATTGTATGATGCCCTTTATACCCCCTTCGTTGAACTTTGCGAAATAATATTGGATGTTTGCAGTTTAAATTTCTATACATTCAAATGGAAATTATACTTTTATTTCAATTTTGTATTTTTCAAGTTGTGAGGCGTCGCTTTTTCTTTTCCATTGACTACACACGCACTGAGTATGTACGAGTAGATTTGTAAATGCACCCTCTTTTTAAATAAATCTGTGGAAATGTCACAGTTGACTTTTTGGTGTGCTCGTTCCGGCGACGCAACCGCGCCGTTTCTTTTTTAAATTCGATTTTCTCTTGTTCTCCTGTTCCACCTGAAGACGTTCATTTATATCGGTTTGCGTCGCCGTCGGCCTTAACACCCTGGAACTTCCGGAGACCTGCCGAACTTTTTTCAATGTTTGATATTTATTTTCTAATTGCACTCAAATAACACTTCAGGAGTTGATTTATTAGCATTAAACGAAGGTGCTACGTTTTCACAATAAGCCTCACTCGATCGATTAAAGGAAAACTCCGGCCGGGAATCGAACCCGGGATCGTCTCATTCAACTGGAATAGTGGGAAACTAAAGTTATCATGCAAACCTGTTTCCGGGGCACAAGTATCTGGTAAATAAATGGAGTCCGAATGAACTTTTCCTCGTCTGAATTGTTGGGTGCCCTCTGTAGGCGTTTTCGAGTATAGGGTTGGTTAGTCGCAGATAAATTTGATCGGTGTTCGGAGAAATAGCGATATTAAACCCATAATACTAAATACTACTAGTAACTGCAATCGGGCATTACCCATTAAGTAACGATGTTTGTGACACCTGGTGATAAAGAGTTGCGCCTCTTTTCTCACGAACTGAACTCGTTAGTGACGTTAGGGGGCGTTCTCTCTTACCAAGTACAGCTAGATGTGCAGGAGGGTCTTCGGAGAATTTACGGTACATGTATGTACAATACAGTAGGCGGCGAACGGTTGAAAAAAAAAAGAATTTAAGAGCGTCGGCAATGGAAACTACTGTGAAAACTGGGAACGAACCGCGGCGAGATTTGATTTATGTTGATAGCGTTGTGCCGATAATGTCAAGATTAAATGGTACAGTTTAAGCGGCGGAGGTTTGGGGGAATGGGGGCGCGACACGCAATAGTGTGCTGGGGCTCGTGTAGCCCAGGGTGAAACCAACGTCGTGAACTATGTACATTTGTGGGTACCCTATGCTACCTTAGTCTTTATGAAGGTATCAAATTGGAGGGAGCAGTGAATCCTTTTAACTGTAGCGAATCTGTAAACATTTGATACTCAGCCGGGGTGCTTCATACATTTATAATTTATTTAAATATACTAGGTCTGACCTCGCAAACTTTTATGCACATACTTGTACAGACGGTTAAAAAACACAAACCGTGCATATAGGTAATAGAATGCAATAGTTGATTAGTTCTCCGCCATTTAATTTACAAGTAAGTCTTTTGCGTTGATGGATTTCGATTAAATCATTTGATTGCTAATCTTGCAATTCATGTGATGGTAGCAGTGCATCTCTTTGGCTGTCGCTTGTTGTTGGGTTGTGGTGGGAAAGAGGCAGAGTGGGCGACATAGTTGGAAGTAAGGGGTTGGTTGATCGTCTCAGGGCCCTGGTGGCAAAGAGAGAGAGGGAGAGCGGTGGTTAAAAAACACAAACCGTACCCAGCAATTTAACCCGGGGAGGTTTTTTGTCGGTGGCGGTGGCGGTTTTCGGCGTGCTCGATGCTCGTCGGCGGAGAAGGAGAATTTCTTCCGTGGGCTCCCCGGGAGAATTTCCTGTGACAGCTAAGACGAAATTGATGCCCGCGGAATCCGACGGTGAATATCCTTCAGAGACCCTCATTACCGATACGGGGAAGGGAGAAAATCCTTAACCCCTTCCGCCGTCCTCATCCCATGAAATCTCCTCTACCCTGGGCGCAGTGGTGGTGCCGTGGTGGTGAGCACCGTCTGCCTCATTGAGTCGACTCATGTATAGTTGCGGGGGAGGTGAGCTCACTTTTCAGGGACCCTTTCCAAGGGTTTGGGCACTGTGTCTCCGGATGATTCACATAGGAGGCTCTGTCTTCGCGAACCCACACCGACGCCTTCACCATAGAATGAGAAACGTCGGCTTTTGGGCTGATGCCTGGTGATGCCATGTATCAAATGAAAGCCTGACGAACATTGGCCTAGTGTGAGAAAGAAGGGGAATGGAGTGTGGGGAGGGGGTAGCTTGCGGAGGTTGGGGAGGGTGTGTGCTCCGGTGTGTTTGAGCAAACATTTAAATTGAAAAATGGTGCCTGCGGTTTTATAACATAGGTGGATGCGTCACCCAGCCCTGTCACCTTGTTGTTGTTTCGAAGTGTGAGTAGTTTTAGCAGAATTTCGGAGAATATTTTAGTGCAAATAAGAAATCGATAATCTAATTTGTCATGTGCGAATTTGATTTCCGCCGAATTTGTTTTGATGCCTTCAGTCGTTCCCGTCTAAATAATACCGTAATTGGGTTCCACTGTGACATTTCACAGTACCTGGTATATAGGCATATATTGTATTTATCAGATAAAACACAAGTTTGTCCGCTTCGAAATTATTTGTTTATTTTAAAAAAGTCTTCGCCGAAAGAGATGCTTTGAAGAAATTGTAATCTGTGCAATATGCGATATCTGTGCAATAATAACGCTGCGCGTTAAGAATTTGCATTTGATAATCTTGTGTTTGGTCAAGCATTCGATGATTCGACGATAATTATATTATGAATCTGTCGCCAGCAATTATTTAATTTTTTTAATGAAAGTTCCTGGAGAGAAAGTCAGCGAATTGGACCGATGTGTCCAGTGGAAAAATACCCAAATCGTTTGATCTTCCACGCCTTGCCTTGCCATCCTCCCTTTAAAAGCTACCACGCAAAGCATATTGTTTGTGATTGCATATTTACCTTCACTGTATGTGTCGTTTGTGTCTATGTCTAGTGAAAATTTGAGCAGGTGGCGCCACTGTACGAGCTGTCATCGCCGCGTCACTCTCAGAACACGCTGTATTATTCTTTCTTTTTTTGTCGCCCGCGCGCCCTTTCGTCTCGCTCCTTCAATTTTATGTCCTCTAAGCTGAGGTTGTTAATGTTAAAGACGTACACAGTGTGACCAAATGCCACACTCCTCTTTTTATGGCGTGTGCCCATATTTTTTTTTGTTCCCCCCAGCAATTTTCGTTTCCCACCCCCATCACCCTCCCCGACTACCAGCCCTCCGGTTTGTAGACAGTGAAAAATTACGTTTTTCGCTGATAAACCTTTGTGAAACGGCATTTGTCATAATGATTAATGACTGAAATATGCTAATCAACTACACGGGCAAAACGCGACGTAACACCCCTCAGAATCCTGCTGGGATCTGGTGTCGTTTTTGTCGTGTCAGCTTGGCTGGAGCGGAAGAAGAGTGATTGACATGTCCCCCCCTTTTCCATCAGTAGATGGCGCTGTTTTTTTTATCAATTTAATTTTTTTTATTCTGGGACCAATGACGTGAAATGGTTAGAGGCAGTCATCCATAGGATAGGTGTCTAGAAAAAAGTATGGTGCATTTCCGCCTGTTGGATTTTTGTGCGCTGAGGCGTCCACCGGAAATGGTGTGCACCGTAAACTGTTTTCAACGAAAAAACGTCCATATGTCGGCCAATTGATATTGGTGATAGTGAAATATTTTCTTTGTAAACTCGTAGGTTGTGTTTGGTTAGTGTCTCAGACCTTTGGAGGATACATTTTGCCGTTTGCGGTTGAGATATATTGTTCTTTAAGAAAATATACTCGTACATGTGAATTTATTTTTTCGCTGTTTTTGTTGCTGTTTTGGCAGTTGTACTTTGAAGGCTGTAATGTACACCAGTTCCCAAGATCGCTGTCAAAATTTTTAAAAGTTTTTTTGTTTATTAATGTTGGCAAAATTGTAAAAGTGAGTCAAATTGAAATTGTTTTTTTGCTTATTCGTCTCGGTCGAAAATTCACAAGTGATATTTGTTGAAGCATGTTTGTTTCTTTGCAGAAAGGTTTGATCTAATTATTTCTATCCAATGTGAATTTCGGGAAATGTGTGAACAATTTCTTAATTACAATAGTATAAGTTCAATAGATTCGCTTATTAATGAAACCAAATGCGTGAAATTGTTGATTACGTGTAGGACAGGTCGACCTATACAACTCATTGCAGTCCAGTTGGCCAAGAGATATATAATCTAGTGGTGCAACGGTTCTGGGTTCGATTCCAGGCGCAGGCTCTCTTATTTGCGTGATCCCGGATTATTCGGTGGAAAATGTGTTACTATTCTAAAAGAATAGATATTAATTTTAAATCTATTTTCCATTTATTTCCAGACTTTGGCTGCTCTGAATCCACTGAAAAGCACCGATGCTGCTATCATGCAGGATACTGACCTGGCCGGGCCGTTGGTCTTTTGCTTGGCGTTCGGAGGATTATTGCTCCTGGTGAGTACAGGGTTGTGGCGTCAAATTTTATCGTAATCATAATGTTTACGTGTTATTTGATCGTACAAGGGATTTTAAGAATCTGAAATAAACGTGTTTCAGTCGCTTGAGGTCACTCTAGTCCTGTTCTATACACAGAAATGAACATCATTATTTTTAATACATAATCAGGACGTCCTATTTCCATTATTTTGTTGGACATGATCTCTTTCAAGGAGGGAATAACGCTAGGTGTGTAAAATGGATAAGAAGATCTCGACATTTTATTTTTTAGAACAATCCGTCTTGTCTGTATTTGTTAATCTGGAGGATACACACAATGTGTTTGTTGGTGTGTTACGGTGTTGGATGAAGAACTGTTATTGTCAATTTATATAGTGGAACCATTCGCATTTTTCTCCAAATTCAATTGTCATTATGTGTAGGCTTATCGCTGGCATGTGGTAAAATGCTTCAAATTGACTCGCTGGAAATCGGAAACTCGTGTACGTGTTGGGTCCAAACAAAATGACGATTCCATGGAGCAAATCGTGGCAAAGAAATATCGTGTCTGTCTCAAAAGTCTCACCACTTTGAAGTTTTGTTAGTATCTGCGTAGAAATGAGATTGACCTTGTATATTTTATCCGATTTCCAGTCTGGCAAAGTCCATTTTGGCTACATCTACGGGATCGGTCTGATGGGATGCTTGGCCATGTACTGCTTGCTGAATCTGATGAGTTTGAACGGCGTGTCGGTGGGGGTGACCATCAGCATCTTGGGATACTGTCTCCTTCCAATGGTCGGTCTTTCTGGAATCTCCATTCTGCTTTCGCTGCGGTAAGACTATTTGTTTAAAACTAACCGATACCGGCATTTTTCATCTGACCTGAGTAAACCGTGACCGAAATGTTCTCCATAAGATCTTCCGAAAGACATAAAAATGGCGCGTAAAGATGCCGCAATATTTACTGGCGGAACGAAAAGGACTTCTGTATTCTACAGGAGATGACCCAATCGGTGACACTGAATATATTTTTTATCAGGGTGACTGCAATTTCTTGAAAACTTAATTTCTCGCTCACTTTTTTGAATAATTCCCCCTATTTATGTGCCTGTAAATTTGTAAAAATGTAATCATCTCGACTTATTCTTGATAATCGAACCCATCAAACTCTGAATGTATGTATATTTATGCTATTTGAAATAGTGACATTTCTGTCTAGTATTTGACGCTTTATCAATTAGCTAAATTTTCGTAGAGACCGCGTACAAAAATGTAAAGAGTTTGAAATGTGTATTGGTACGAGCGTATATTTTTCTAAGCATAAGTGAAAGAGCACGGGACACCCTTGTAAATACGTCTGTAGGTAAGGTCTCGAAATCTTAATTTTTTATAAATCTTTTTGTGTTTTGACAAAGGAAAAAGGGTGATGTTTTTTAATGTACGTTTCAACGTTTCATAAAATTCAGTTTATTATTGTTATTTATGGAGCTTATTATGGCCAGCTCGTCGACGTTTTTACACGGCTGTCACTTATGCTTAAACATTTCATCGTCGGCTTTTTACATATTTTTCGTGTGTTGTTATTTTAAGGCGCTACCTGTAGAGTGGCCATCACTCGATTGACATGCCTTATTGGTATATCTTTATGTTGTATTTTCTTTGCAGAGGACTTGTTGGCCTGGTAATCGCCTGCGCCACCATACTCTGGTGCAGTCTGTCGGCGTCCAAGCTTTTCGTGACGGCCTTGACCATGGATCATCAGCAGTTGCTGGTGGCCTATCCGTGTGCTCTGGTTTACGGAGTCTTTTCTCTGCTCACCGTCTTCTAGTCTTCTAGCTGATGCGGCCGGCCAAAGTCACAAGGAATTAATATCTGTAGTTTCCCCACACCCAATATAACCTTTATATTCCCATGTAGATGCTTGAGAATTTATTACCATTAAGAATTCAAATGAAGAATTATTATTCGATATGCTAATTAATGTGTATGTTTCGTCTGCGTAAAGTTCGATAAGATGTGGTATTATGTAGAGTGGTTTTCTTCTTGTAGTAGTTGTTTCCTCATTATCCCGTTTAGTGATTAAAATATTTGGCCTGCATATTCGCTTTGTGGAGTTTTTCTATTTTTATGTGGCAATGGTGTTTATCTAATCTATCTTTTGTTAGCCGGATCGTAATATTTGATGATTGTGAGACATTTGTTACAGTTTTCCCAGAGGCAGAATGGTAGACTTGTGGTGCGACGGTATCGGGTTCGAATTCCTGATTATTGGTGAAAATGTGTTCCTCACGTAGTAGTGAGGCTCCGACCAGTGTACTGAATCACCTGAACCATTGATATGATTTCTCATTTACTTAGTTGCCCCACCTATTCCATTATTTTCTGATTTGGGGTGAGTGTTTTTTTT
Source organism: Mycogona germanica (assembly GCA_034698785.1). Classification (NCBI taxonomy): domain Eukaryota; kingdom Metazoa; phylum Arthropoda; class Diplopoda; order Chordeumatida; family Chordeumatidae; genus Mycogona; species Mycogona germanica. The sequence continues at coordinate 7,684 of JAQGBY010006057.1, forward strand.
TGACAATTGTTTCTTGTTGGCAAATTCTGTCACCATGGCGGAATATTATTTATCATGTTATCGCTAACACTCCGTAATTTTCTTAACCTGTAGGCAGTGATATTGATGCCATCGAGGGTGCTAGTGATCGAAATGATTCTGTATAAATATATGACAGGCAGGATAAAAGTTAAAAATTTGGACGATCACCTTTTAGTCTGATTGCGTTAAATCGTAAGTAGCCGTTTGCACAAATTGTTGACGTTTAATCCAGGTTTATTGTTTTCTTGGAACAAAATCGTTTCAGATGTCGTGTTGTCGGTTGTCGACGAAGATGTTGTAGAATACTCTGTACTGGCTTTGACTGTCCTGCTGGTTGAGATTTTGCTACCAATGAGTAATCTGGTATACACATGACGATCACATGATTGGTATTCAACAGATGATTATTTTTGAAATGTGAAATTATTGGTCAAGCGTTTAAATGAAGTAATCCCAAACAAGAACGATATAGGAAAAACATTGTGCTTGCAAATTACTTAGCGAATGTCTTGCGAATATCCTGTATATTTTCAGTCTGTTAATTGATGTTTAAAATTCTTTCGCCAACATGGAGGTCAACGTGGACGTGGGGGTTCGAAATGTAATTTCTAAAACTTTATAATTATTTTTTTTAAATCCGTTATATTTGCGTTTGTTAGAGGTATAAAAATAATTAACGTCGGTCCCAAATACGGTTGTACAATCCATTTGACATCTAAAATAAGTATTTTGTAATTTTTCTCCAGCTAATGCAAATCTAGAAATAAACAACAAATACAATGGAATTATTGTACCCGATGGTCGTTCAATAATGGCATATTTCAACACAAACACTGAATACAAATATGGACTTATCAATTTGTTCACAGGAAAAACCGATACTTCGTTTTATTGGATACTGAATTTACAATTTCCGGCCATCTTTTCCGTCAAGTTTTACACAAAAAGCATAATATATGCTAGAAAACACGCATTTTTATTTCAAAGTGGCGCCCACAAATCCGCGCCAGTTGAAACTATTTACACACACAGCATTATACATCCATAACAGCAAATCGCAATTACAAAATGGTTTTTCAATTATTTTTTCCCCATCAACTGTCTGATGTCAACTACAAAATGTACAAGTATTTATAAATCCATGTGTTGAGACTGGATGTGTGATGTCGGAGTTTCTCTTCCATTTCTCTGCTCTTTGTGGAACTGATCTAATGAGATATATACGAAAATTACGATTACGTTAATAATCGTTTTTCAATTTTGTAACAATCAACTTCAATTTTAAAACCAAGAAATAAGAAAATAATTATTAAGTGGTTCAATTATACGACAATTATACACATACTTGTACGACTCGTCATAGCCCAGTTGGTTTAGCGACTGATTGCCTCGGCGGTCCCGGGTTCGATTCCCGACGCGGGCTCTCGAAAATTTCGATTCCGGGGTACTGGCCGTGCCACTCGCATAGTTCATAAACACCATGAGGGGTACGTAACGCCTGTAGTGCGGTTGACTACAGTTGATTGGAATGTAAATTTTAAAAAATTAACATTTTTGATACTTTATCTTTTTGTTTGTTTATTGTAATACTTTTTATTTGAAACAATCAACTGAGCCACAACTTTCGGTGACTCACAACCACCACCATTGAACAACCACAACTAACTGGACGACAGTTATCGGGAGTTTATTTAGATCGGTTTCATTATTATCGATTATTTCAACCGCACTCGTTTCGGGTTGATTAAAATGAGACCATGCCAGACCATGTTTTGCAGTTTCCATGATCATATTATTGTAGAAAAGCGGCCACTAATTTCGTAAACAATATTCCGAAAATATGGAAAACTATACTAATTACACACTCACCTCGTCCAATTTCCAGTTATTCTCCTGCATAATTTCGGACCACTTGCTGGAAGACGAATCATCCAATTTTGAAAACGCACTCCGACAACGGGTAACAACTGCGAACATAAAATAAATTAAAAAAAATATGAGTTATCAAAGTGTTTCTCTTCCGTTTACAAAAATAATTTTAAATGGTTAGTAGAAAAATATATCATAATAGTATTTGTTAAAGACGATAATTTTAAAAATCAGTAACTTCTATTTTGTACTTCTGCTGAGAATTTCTATAGATTGTCATTCGGTTTTGACATGTGCATCAGCTTCCATTTTTTCCTGAGGTCAGGGTTAGGGACCTTTCTAATACACCTTTTTAGAACGATGTATTCCCCATAACTTTCTATCACCGACCTCTTATTATAAAAAAGCCGATCGAGAATACTCTGTAATTTCAGAATATTCATTAAAAAAGGTAGTAAGATTCATCAGTTACTGTAACTGATGAATCTTACTACCTTACTATAGTTTTTTAAAATAAATGCAAATTTGTTTGTTGCTTGTGATAACATATCGGCGTGCTTCGGTACTTTTTTAATACTTTCGTTAACAAATTCAAAAAAATAGTTGTACATTGACACAAGTGAGATAAATCTCAGCAACAATTTCCGCAACCCAAAAATGCTCACCGGTGTTATATGTACGGGCAAGGTGGAGACGCCGCTCACCACCTTCTCACCTCACATGTCCATCTCTTCCTCCACCTCGTCCTCGTAACCCTCGTCGGGTGAGTCCCGCGCCTGAGCAAAATGATGCACCGGTAGTGGTGGCAGCACAGGCACGTAATTACGACCGTGGAGATTGGCGTGCTTGAGGATGCCCGGTCCGGCGTTGCCCAGCGGCCGGTGACGTGGTTTGGCCGGTACGGGTGGCGGCAGCCGACCCTGACGATTATTGTTCACTACCACTACATTGTTGGCCACCGGAGTAATCAGTTTCTCGTTGCCACAGCCTTCCTCAGTGTCGACTGCAGTGACCAGCGCCCGCTTCTCATTGTCCTCTACACTGCCGTACCACCTCCGGCATCCGGCTGGCGCTCGCTGCACCACCGACTCGCACTCCCTGTCCACGCACTCGTCACCGTCACCCTGACGACGTTGCTGCTGCCAGTCCAGACCACCGTCATCGTCCGTGCCACCGAAATCTGTCCTCGAATCGCGCTGCGGCGACATCACGGATGAACTGTTCAGACCACTACCACCAGGTGGCGTGGGCCGTCGCACGGTGCTGGCGGCAAGGCAGGTGTCCTCGTACAGCTGGACGTAGTCGCACAGCCTCTGATCGTCGTCGTCGTTGGAGGGCGACCTAAAGGAGGAAGATGTGATCAGTCCATCTTTGCAACTGGAGTAGTAGAGGGGGGACGAGGAGTCTGTTCGGGCATCCGTCGCCCGATGATCGGACTCACCGTCGAGGTGAGTGACTGCCGCGATCCTGGTGGGCGAGTCACCGACAGTTCGACTATCATTGGATGCGTCATTGGCGGCTACCGGTGAGCACTTGTCTGGACTGGTCACTCGGCTGCAGGTGAAGTTGACCACATCCGGTTTGCTGCCCATGAGCCGGGTGGCACCGAAAGAGGAGTTGGACGCTGACCGGAAGCATCCACCGATGCTATCCTCCAGGTGGAACGAGTCCTGTGGCTGCGGGTGACCGCTATAATTGTTGGCGGTGGTGGTGGCTGAGTTGGCCGCGCTCGCTGGCTTGTGAATCGAATTACTTTCGGCCCCGCCATTGGTGGTCCCACTGTTCAGCTCCAGCTTCTCCTTGGTTACGTCGAACTTGACGTGGTTGACCACGTGATTGGCAGTGGCGTGGTGGTGGTGATGTTTCTTGGCGTCCAAGTCGTGCAGGTGTTTGCTCTCCTCCGATCGTTGCTGCCGCATCTTGGCCAGTAGGATGCAGATGAAGACGATGGTAGCGGCGCTGACTACAATGAGACCGACGCTCAGTCCGGCGATGTGCCCGTTGCTGAGGCTGGACGCCTCGATGTGGCGGGTGCTGACTTCCAGTGTCACGTTGATCACCACTCGACCGGCCATGTTCTCGGCCACGCACAGATACTCGCCAGCTTCTTCCTCGCCGCCCACAGGACTCATGGTCAGCACGCTTGTACGGTCGATTGAGCCGCGCTCGTGCACCACGTAGTGGACCACCGTTCCGCCTCTGCTGGAGCCAGCGCCACTGCCCTGACCAACCGCGGCTGACTTGGTGGCGTTGAGCAGTGGCCGACCGTGACGGGTCCAGCGCACCTCAGCTGGTGGGTCGGCATGGACCGAACACACGAGACTGGCGCTCTCGCCCACGTACGCCTCGGCCACCGTGGTGTGGGACTGTGAGGGCGCCGCCTGTGGCGGACACGCGTACTCCTCGGCCAGAACCTGCAGTAGCGTCCGTCCGGCAACCCGCGGCGGATCGGCGCACTTGGGCGGCGCGTTGACCGGCAGCACCTCATCGCCCAGCCAGTTTCGCAGCACGCGTAGCCGGCAGTCGCACAGCCAGGGGTTGTCGAAAAGGTCCAGACTGAGCAGGGAAGGTATGGGGAAGCCCACGTCTGCCGGCAGGGTGGTCAGTTTATTGGTGTCAAGTTTGAGGTGCTGAAGGTGATTCAATCCGACGAAGGCCCGCGGTCCCAAGTACTCCAGGAAACAGGCGCTGAGCTCCAGATGTGCCAGGGACGTCAGATTTTCAAAGGCCTTGCTCTCCACGCGTCGAATAGGGTTGTTGTTGAGGTGCAGGCGACGCAGACCCGGATAGTCATTGAAAGTATCGGAGGGCACGGCGATCAGCAGGTTGCCGGCTAAGTCCAGTTCCACCAGGTTGGCCAGGTGGTTGAAGGCTTTGTCGTGGATCTTGCGGATTTTGCAGTCCTGCACGTGCAACTTTTGTAGGTTGAACAGACCCTCGTTGGCGAAGGCGTCCTTGGACAGTTCCTTGAGGTTGTTCTTGGACACGTCTAGCACCTGGGTACCACGGCTCAGTCCAGCTGGAATCTTGTCTAGCCTCTTGCCCACGCACTCGGCCGTCTCCTTGCCCCCCTTCCAGCGGCAGGTGCAGATGCCGGGTGGACAGGCGAAGGTGGAGGCCAGGTGGCAACAGCAACCTGCCCACACCACAGCCACCACCACCAGCACCGTCGCCATGGAGGTGCCGCGGGATGCGAACGAGCAAATGACGGAGATAGACATGATGCTGTCCCTTTTTGTTTCGAAATTTGAATGATCGCGTGATTCACACACCGAGCACGCACATACACACACTTCACTAAAACAATTTCGTTGAGTAGAAGAACACTTGATTCGTATACGCGGGACGATTTTTTTTTCAGTGGTCCATCACTTGTCCGCTTCGTGGCGCGGCAGATAGTGGTAGGAACGACGAGAGGACGGGTCACAGACAGGTATGATGAACTTTAGGGATAACGTGAGCTATGAGGTGGACGGATTCCTTAGGCAACACAAAATGTTTGGTTCTATCTGCAAACATATCAGAGGGGAAAAAAGAAGAAACATGTTAGAAAGATGTTGGCATGTTATTATTCTGCAATGTTTACTTTTTACGAGACTGTTAACAATTTTTCACGTAATTCTCAAAAGTTCTTTTCTTTTCACAACTTTATAATTTATTTTGCATATCTTATCTTACTTTTCTCTTACTTATATTATAATTTCTAATATATAACCTGCATATCCCATCTTACAATGGAACTTTATTATGTTTGAAAAGTAACATTTATTGTGAGCAGAAATAATGAATAATTTTAGAGAGATCTTTGTACTCCATATATTTTCTGATTCTATGACTTTTACTAGTTTAAGAAGAAACTAAAATATCCAATCAAATTGGAACATAGTAGAATGATGTCTGATAGTGAAGACACTTTTAATCCATCAGTTACAGGACAAATAAAAACACACGAGCTTTCGACCGCTATGCCATTATCAAGTGACTAAAACAACTATATAATTGCACGATATTTTGTTAAATCGTTTCAACCAATGTGTAAATGATAAGACGCTCGTCCACGATTTAACAAAATATCGTGCAATTATATAGTTGTTTTAGTCACT
>JAQGBY010006058.1:0-13676 GCA_034698785.1 Mycogona germanica
GAAGGTGTCGGCCGGAATCGAAACCGCGATCACGGGCCAAGAGGCGAACGCGCTACCTCTCGGCCACCGACACCTCTTGAATGAGGTTGTAGAAGAGGGGAAAAGAATAATGTCGCTATTGACGTTTCGACGTCACAAAAGCAAAGATAATTGTGACTTACAGAAACCGAATATCGCTCTTTCACATTGTTACCTGCGATATCCGTAAAAAATTATAGTTTCGAATAATTTCCCCGTTTAACTTTTACTTGGCTTAGCGCAATATACAAGTTGTCGTTTTATTAATTGACTGCAAATTGGATTTCTTAAATCCAAGACACTTTTACAAATTACTTTTTTTAAAATAAAATACACCATAATTTTTTCAAACTATTTGCAATTACTCTGGTATTTGCCATTCATCCATTTGTATTTCATCATTGAATGATCGTGAGTTTTATCTTGATAAAAATGTTCTCACAAATTTTATACACAAGTTTGTATTTTTCTATACAATGATGTATAGCAATGATGCAAAATACAATGATGTGTACACTGATCAACTAGACTACCAAAAAGGACACGTTTCTCAAATTATTTGGCGTTTTGCTCGAGGTCAGCCTTTTCATGTATGAGCAAGATACCTACAGATAGGAACCATGCTACAAGCGTAAAACCACCGTCGTGTTACTCCCTCCAACGCACAGGTCTCCACGGACAACGTGGCATTCATTGCAATCTGCTCCACTTAGAATTTTTTTCGTGGCTCGAGCGTCTGCGGCTGATATGAGAATTGAAACTGTGGTAGGCTCGCTGCGCCAGCTATACCGAAGCGCATACGTGACGCTGAGGGAACCCTAAGGGACTGCACGCTGAACCCCGAAACTCACGTTGCATGCACTGCATAATGAAACCTCTACCCCCTGAAGGCTCTCGCTCTCTCTCTCTCGCTTCTCTCTAGCTCCATCACTCTTTCTCTCTCTTGGCACTCCCGCGAAAAATCCAAACGTTCAAGACATTCTAGTGTATTTTCACCGTTATTTCAATTTAGCTCTTTTGCGCTACAGCTCTCTCTCAGCAGCACAGCTTCCCCTTCACAGAATGCATTTAATTTAGCGCACCCACAAATTAACGACAATGTTACTTAGAAATGATTACAAAAGCTACTTACATTAAGAACAGGGCTAGTTGGTGCTACTAGCGTTTCAAATGAATACGGCCTCTCATTGCCGCCGATAATGTCGGTTGGCAAGGTGACTATAGAGAAGCACTCTCTGCGAGCGGGAGCGCGTCGGCGACTCAGGTGGTACTGTACATAAATTACCAATCTCGTACATCACCAAGAGGGACCGAACACGGCAGAGAAAATGTTCGGCCGCATGCCGGTGGTCTGACCGGACTCTGGAAATAGCAGCTGTTTCCAGAGAAACGGTAACGTCCGACACATTTAAAGGTTTGCCTAGCTAGTCTGAACATGAACTAATGTCTTCCTTTTTCACCACATTCATTCCAAATTGTTCTAATTACAACACTAATTCATGTGTACACTAATTAATCGTTTAAATTAGTTTGTAGGACTTAGTTCAATCGTCATTGCCTCATCAGAAGATTTGTCAAATGTATATGGCCTTAATTATTTACTCTTTTACTTGCAATAAATAAATGCTGCTTGAACAATTTCAATCCTAAATCCATTTTTAATTATTTGAACTTTAGTGAACTACAAAAATAATAGAATGCCCATATATTGCTGAATTTGAACCAATGATGCAGATAAGATTTTAATAATTCTGGGAAAACATGCTGTTCGAGGGAGTGTGAGTGCTCGGTGGTCTCCAAGAGTTTGAGAGACATCGAGCACTGGACCTTGTAGAATCTACTGTGCAATTTCGATTATCCACCTCAGGATTTCTACAACATCAAATAAACGAAATATAATTTTCATGTGAAACTAAGGAATTCGTCAAAGTCGTCTCAAATTTGGGGCACCATCCAAGTAATATTTTCGATTACACTGACTCATAACACGATTACATTTTTTGTGTTGACTTTTGAAGAATCATTCGACTCATGAATCAACAACTTCCAGTTCATCGTTCAGCTCCTCTCAACGGAAAACAGCAAAAATGATAAGGAAATCAAATAAATCTATCCTATTGTACGATATACTTTTATATATAGCATTTTTTGCGTGGGTTACTTCGAACAACATTTTTTTTTCCTAGAAAAGAATTTCGAAGCCAATGGCCTCTCAGCGAAGGACTGTAAATATATTATTCATGATACGGAAAGCGAGGTTAATGTTTTTTAAATTGCGGTTATCGATCGAACTAAAAGTTAATCGTATGCAGTTCTTTATTAAAATATGAGACGAATTTTTATTTAATTTTTTGCTATAAAAATTGAGTCTTAAGAAAAAGCAACTTGCTGCCCTAATATATTTTTTCTTTGCATCGCACAGTCATTTTTTTCTATCGCGCATCTGCGCGAGAAATGCAAATTTTAAATAACTAACTTTTCACGTCGGTTCTCTAATTGAAGCGAGTACCCACCTAGTAAAACTCAAGTCAAGTTGATAGGTGCCATGCCAGTCGAGCTATCTCCACGGAGTGAAGAAAAACGTATGATCAACCTGATGTGAGTTCGGGCGGCGATTCTCAAATTTTTTCAATCACAGTTTTTCCGTTAAACAACGCTTTTGCATTTGTCTGTTCCTCTTCGGAAAGCCTTGTTGCCAAGAAAAACAGGTAAAAATGCTAATAAGTAATATAATTCAAATTTAAGAAAATCGATCTCAAAATGGGCTCTGCATAATCTTCGCCTCAAGCAGTGCCGAAGAATGTCGACACTGCAAAATACGAAATGATAAGTTAGAGTTTGGAACAAAATGGCGATGACAATACATACATTTTCAGGGTGAATTAATATCGTAATAAAATCGTAATAAAAATCAATGAAAAAAAATTGGAAATTTCATGGAGAATAAAGAAATATTATATTTTATTATATGCTGCCAGAAAAATTGTAAAAACATAAAATTCAATTTCAGTTACAGAAATTCGTGCCACATGACGGCAGTCAACTCCGAAATGTTAAAAACTACATTGTCACTTTCTGAATGCCATGCCCAGTAGAGTAACGGCTGAATGCCAGGCCAAGTGGACTAACAAGTGAGAAACAATTAATTATGTTAGCAGAAAAAACCCAAGACAAACGTCTGGTAATTTAGATAATTTTTTTCATAAGATAATTTTTTTCAGTCTGCTCCACACTTCTTAATTCTAGTGAAACACGCACCACTGTAAAAACGATCAAGCAACGCGGAAGAGCTTTTCTTCCATCGTACCTATCTATCTCTATTGAGAGAGAGAGAGAGAGTGAGAAAAAGAGACTGGTAAGGGACATAGATGAGTTTGTGTGTGTGTATGGCGTCTCCTTGCTAATATGTCCTCAGGTCTAGTGCCACCGTGCCTGTATGTGTATGTGTCTTCCACCCATCACCGGGGCGACGTGCAAGCGTGACTCGATTATTTCCCATACATTCGATCCCCGTCTGATTTAAGAGAGGTGCTTAGTCTTAACGACGTTCCCATTTCCGTTCCTAAATTAAGCTTACTCATTATCCCGCTGGAATTATTGCATCCACCAATAAGACACGTGCCACAGGATTTGGTGTCGAAACAATTACTGTCTCTTGGTGGAGAGGATGAGCGAGGAGGAGGAGGAGGAGGAGGAGATGGAATGGGAGAGGGTGGATCACTAGTCCAAAGGAGTGTCGGATCTCCAGATTGAAGGGTGGATCCAACTATAGGGCACCCTTACCCTTAACCCCCAAAACTCTTTCACTATAATTATCCCCAATGACCTCCACCTATGCACACAGCGCACACACACTTCTGTCCAGATTCTCCCCGCATATGATAATCCGTTTACGATATTAATCCCAACATTTCTGCTAATAGTTTTCGTGACCGATGCACACAGAGTTGCTTTCCATAGACGTAGGCCGATTAGTGAGAGTAGGGGGTAACCATTTAAGCATTGCATCTACAGTTGACGACCCCAAAAGTTTGCGAGGTCGCACTTTCAACTAACGAACAAACTTAAGGTGTAGACTGACGTAGACATAAAAGTTTCCCAAAAGTGGAATACAACCTGTAATTGGATTTATTCATTTAAATGTGGCTATTATTGAAGCAGAAATTTCAATATTGCATGAACGATACTATTATTTTTAACCTGTAATGATACGGCATCGGCAAACGGAATTCTGTTTTTTTTCGGATCAGGCCAATACGTTGAATTCCATTGGGATAAGATAGTTTTCAAGTTTTGCCAGGTGCATTTAAAATTTTAATTTGATCTTGTTTTTTAGATGCACTTTTTTCAATATTTACGAAATCACCTAGCCACAAGTCATACATTATGGAAAACTATGAAAAGTCAAAGACAAATCCCACCTTTTTCAAATTCACTTTAACACTACAGGATTTTATGTGCCCCTTTTGTTGCTTTCATACCACACTTCAGCAGGAAGAACTGTTATCCGTAAGTAATTTATGGAATCGTCAATATATTATGGTGAATTTATTTAAATCCCATTATCACATTCGCTCCACTCCAGATTGGCGTTAGAAAAAATGTCCAAAGCCTCCGCAATAACGAATAAAGTAGGATGACGTTTTCACGGCACTTGGAGAAACAATGGCATGCAATATAGACGACACGTCTGACTCTAATGCTGCCAAACCGATTATTTTCTTTGGAAACCAGGCAACCGTTACTAACATCCATGTTTAAATATCTATGATATCTGGTTATTTGCCTGATGTACTTTTCTTGTTCCGGTAAGTAAGTTTCAGTGAGACCAGTTAGACAGCTCTCAAAATTGCGGGTAATTTTCGTGCTTTACTTTAAAAGGCGTGGGCCACAAAACAACGACGAGTAAGAGGTTCTAGTCTCAGAGCTACAAAACAAAAACAGGCAAGAAACTTCGTTATTTAGTACAAAAACATGTCTCAGCGTTGGTATAACATACTGCTAAAACGAAATTTTGTCTAGACTGCTTTTTCGCATAAAAACACTTATTCTCAACCATTCAAGAATGTGTAATACCCTAAAAAATAAAAGTTTATTTTGAATTGCATATTCAAAGACGGAAATCACAGAAACGGTTTCACCTTTTCGTAACTCCAGTTTGTGTCGAAGCATATATTTACGAGTATGTATTTATTTTTGCTGATTTGAAGTCACTGCATATATCACTTTTCGAATGTTAAACTACTAACTGACACGACTAGCTGCATTTTTAAATATTTATTTGCATATCTTAGAGAGCTCGCTGACCTAGGAAACATATTCGGGCAAGGGTCTTAGGAGAAATATATATAAATATTTTTATTAGAAATAATTTTAACATTGAGTGATATATATTACCTGTTATGTTTTATTACACAAAATAATTACAGAGTATTAAAAATCTTTAAGCAAATTATAAAAGATTGAATGGACCCAATCTTGGGCTCGACTATGAGTGGTAATTTGATTGATTTGATTGATGAAAAAGATTAAATGGACCAAGATTGCGTCCATTCAATCTTTTATAAAAAAACGTTACCACTCATAGTCGAGTCCAAGATTGCGTCCATTCAATCTTTTATAATTTGCTTAAAGATTTACTCCATCGATTTCTACCCCTTTCGTTATAATATTAAAAATCTGTTTCTGAGTTTTAAAATTATTATTCCTAATTTATTTCTTGCTTCCAACAAACTTTACTTTTGAAAATATTTTCACGCATAAGTCACGCTTGTGGATGGACTATCGTATAAATGTTATATTTCTTTGTTCGCGTCGTTTCTAGATTCCGTCTGATGCATTGGCCCGCGTTCTCTTCGACAGGAGGGCAATCCATTTCTTATTGACAGGGCTTTGAATCTCGCGCCACCATATTTTGTTAGCGGAAAACGAGAGCGTGGGCGGTGGGATTGGTGGGATTGGTGGGTGATAGCAAGAAAGCCCACAAGCGTCAGGACAATTCTTTGGAGAATGCTTTTGTGACAAGCAAACATTTTGCGTATTTTCTATTACACGCCGGCTAAAATGGAAACTCTAAATCAAACGAATTGTGTTGCGCGAGGAGGAGGAGGACTCTCTCTCGCTCGGCTCTCTCCAGTCGCCGGCAAAGTTACGCACTGGCATCGCCTCGGTGACATGTTTAACGTGCCAAGAAAAACAGGGCACATAAATCAGCGATCTCTGATGCGGCTCCGGCAAAAGCTCCAGACTAATACTACTGCATACGCACACAATCTTCGGCGCTGTCATATGTGACCCAGCTCAGCTCTCTGTTTGCTGGTGAACGGGGCGACAGTTTACGTGCGTTCGTTTTTGTCAGTCACAGATACAGCTCCAGACTGCCGTTTTTTTCGTCGTATGTGGCGTAGATAACCGAGTCCGCATCACGTACCATCCGCACGATTACAGACTGCACCGAAGCTTAACTCGTTTCCATCGGAACCGTCGCAAAGCGACAAACATGGGGCGTTACGATCCAGGGTTCGATTCCCCTCACGAGCTCTTCAATTACAATTACAATACGTACCCACAAGCAGCCCCCAAGAGAGGGGCCTATGGCGGGGGTCGAACAACCAGTTGTATTTGAGATATTTGTGAAGGAGGTCCAGAACTAGAACTAGAACCCCCCAGGAGGCGACCTGGTAATTTTGCCTAGCCCAGGCTTAGTATAAGCTACCTAGGTAGGGATCTTTAACGTGTACCTGACATCGTACAGGCACGGGTCCCACGGCTTTCCTTCCATTCCGAAGGAAAGCGCGTTTAAGGAATTTCTCTCGCCCGAAAAATTTCGAAGGTGTCTGCCGGAATTGAAACCGCGATCACGGGCTAAGAGGCGAACGCGCTCCCTCTCTGCCACTCAACACCCCCTCAGGTCATTCCATCCCGATGTATTGGTAAAAATGCGTCATTTGCATAATGATGATACACCGAACGGAAATAAATAACGTCGTTTGTACCCTAGGACCGAATAAACATGAGCCCGATCCAGTAATCGAACCCGGAACCGCTGAACCACAAATCAGTCGTTTGACTAATTTCGAACATTTCATATACACCGCATTTATTTTTGTGGCAATATTTCTTTTATCTAAGTTTGTAGTAACCTAAAAATTGAGCACACTGTATGCGGAGTCTCCAATAACCAAATTGCATTATTCCAATTAAAGACACACAACACGACAAACCCCAGCATGGTGCCTAGTCACACCTAACTCAGCAGCACTCCACCGACATTCTCATCATCCAAACAAAACACGATACAGCGAATGCGAATTAAGAGACAACGTTTTTTGACCACACGCGGATGTTTCTCACAACTCATTGCCATCAATGCTAAATGACACGCCACAAGCCATCGCCGACCAACCAGAAAAGGAATATCAAGGTTGGAAAAAATTGATCGAGACTTTCAGGTGTGGTGTGGTTGCGCAGGTTCCGCCCGATCGGTATACCCCGGCGGATTCTCGCAGACACACATGTTTTTGTGTGGCGTGAGTAGGTCCCATATCACTATAGACTTTTTTTGTGAACGCGTCCTGACAGACAGACGATTCATGGCAAAGTCTCCGGAGACCGGATTCCCAATGGGACATCATTCAAGTTGTATTGATTTTGTATTTAAATATTGGAATACATTGCTAATTGGTCTTATCTTTTTTATGACAGATCGTCCATTCGTTGTTGTCATAATAAATACTATAATTCTTATTGTAATATGAACCAAACCGACTAGATATCAAGATAGATATCGACGATTAACTTCAATGTCTATATAAAAACCAGCGGGAGACGACAGCGTCATCTACATGTATTACTGAATGGAAAACCAAGTTGAAAAATAGTCGTGCATGTAATATGGCGTAGGTTAGGTAGTTTAAATGACGATGTGGTTGAAAATAATGTGACCAACACGAGGGTCCTCCTAACGCGTCAACGTAGTCATAGTACGACTCGTCGTAGCCTAGTTGGTTTAGCGACTGACTGTGGTTTCGGCAGTCCCGGGTTCAACTCCCGGCGCGGGCTCTAGAAAATTTCGATCCCGGGGTACTGGTCGTTCCCCCTCGCAAAGTGCCTAAACACCATGAGGGGGACGTAACGCCTGTAGTGCGGTTGACTACAGTTGATTATAAAAAATATATATATAGAAGAGCTCCATGGGTGACCAATTTGCGAAGATTGGCTAGCTATTCAATGTTCTTAGGAGGATAAATATATTTTGCGGCTCGCTCACTCATACATGTGAGCGAGTGAGATCCGACAAAAGCAATAACACGGTGCAGAAGCACTTTTACACCTTTCGCGTAATTCGTTCGTTGCACATCATTTCCGCTCCTAAAAGATGTAATTTGCCACTGGGGCGAACTGATGACGCGAAATCGACTCGATATTAAATATGGCCGCCGTTGCCGCCGTCGGCTAATTAATTTGCGCCGCCGCATTCGTCGCGCGTTTACAATCTCGGCCCGTAACCTAATCCACTTGGAAGGGGAGGGTGGAGAAATATGCTGGGCTTGACGAAAGCGTGTCGGCATGCGATATAGTGAACCCCCACACACACATTCATACATTCACGGGGACGATATAACAGAACAACTAAAATCGTAATTGGCCGGCACTTTATTTACGCCCGCGCAAGAAATTCGACCACACCAACAAATACTCTGCACAGTCCAATAAAATGAAAAGGTAGAAGCCAAAAATATTATATGTTCGTATACGGCCATCGCCTAACCATGACTGATGCTAATTTTAAAGAGGATTCTATAAGAGAGCGTTTAAAAACAAAAAAGCAATTTAATATTTCGTACATATTTGTATAAAACTACTGATCACCAACTGCACATCTCGTTTTCTGTTGGATCTTTGCATTTATTTACCCCAACATTGCCTCGCATATCTTAACTTGTGCCAAATGCATAAACAGTCAGAGACACTCGAGTATCCCTTAAGCGTAAACGTTGTCATATTGGCATCTTCAACCCATAATCTTATTCGAAAGGCTCTTTGATCGAGCAGAGCATGTTGAGATTATCTTAAATACAAATGCCGTTTTGGCATTGAGAGCACAATTTTTGTAAGCTTGTGAGCCCCCGCTTATTTCATAGCTGCATAGAACAGAAAAGTCGCCAAGATTAAAAATAGAAATTTTGAACCCGAACCAGACGTCAAGCGATGAAATATATGATTTGCGACCATGTCTTTTTGTCGTTTTAACTAAATTGATTCTGTGAATTTTTAGATTTCGGTAACGCGATCGATGGGCGTAAATTATTTTTCTGATGAAACGAGAGGGTTGATGGATTTTCTGGGAATCGCATAGTGAACGCATTAGAGTCGCTGAAAGTGGCGCCACCTGTTGATCATTATGCAACATAATAGTTGGGTTTAGCAAAGTAATAGAGCTACACTAATACGCTTGCTAGAAATTGCTGCGACAGTGAATAGAATTCTGACCCACGATTCAAATGATTTCGAAATTCCTGGTAACGGCGTTAAATCGTCGCCATAAACTTGATATTCTAAAAGCTTTCGATATAAATCAGTGCCCTCGTCCTCAAGAAACATTATCGAAGTGCACATAGAACGCGATGGTGCTGCTGCTTCACTAACAATGATACCACTATTTCAATGAAATAGATTGAAATGAGAGCGAATGATTTTCCCACGTGAGTTCGGCACACACACACAAGCAGAAATATGATCAAAGGAGAATTTCGAAGGTAATCACATACTTCATGCCATGCATGAAAATCGACAGCTAAATAAATTGCAATTTTCTCAAGGTTATTAAATATTGAGTGGAATTTGTTAGTGGGGTTATAATTAGACAGACCATTAAAAGGCTTCCGTATGTGCCTATGATAATAATTTAAAGACTTGCAACAACGGGTTGGTTTAAATTAAATTTATGCTTAAAGACGACATATCTTTATCATTATCTTATCGTTATCATATCTTTATCATTCATTAAGTTAATGGTGCCCTCTGGTGGTGATTCTTAGAATGACATGGTGTGTGATGATGCGATTATTATTAAAGATATTATTGAAAGTGCTGTGGACCTCCCAGCGATTCAATTATCGAGCGACTGAGCTTCTCTAGACACTGCTCTGTAGTGGCAGAGTCTGTAGCGACCGCAAATCCTGCCGTCACCTGGCAATTGGCGAAATGAGCGCCACCTAGTGTTACACCGCAGTGTCCATGCGTTTGAAATATGACCGGTCTACTCGTTGCTACTCTTGACCCATGTTCGATAACCTGATGTCTTGAGGCCAGCAGGCCTTGATCTGTGTCCTCGAAGGAGCAATGCTCACCCAGTGTTTACCTCTAAATGACTAGGGTCAGCAGTTGGCGAGTTTATGTTATACAAGAAACATTAATCATATTTCTGCCGGGCAAAAATAATAAGCGACTGAAAAATCGATTTGGAATTGTTGGACAAGTACGAGTACGCTATAATTTCTGAGCAATGTGCCGTATTTGGAGTCATACTCCGAAATGATCAATTTTCTACTGACACAATAACTATTATGGGGCAATTGTCAGATCAACGTGCGTCAAATATTTGTGTACACCAGAAAAAATTAAAATAAATTATCAAACATTTTCAGAAATTGAAGCGTATTATAGTGATGTTATTGGAGAACGACACTTTCTGCTTCGCTATATATATATTTTTAAAAACGACTCTTATGAATAAAACTGGATATATTGTATTGAATATATCTAAATGATATCTTATAATCAATAGAATAACAGTGACATTCTGTACCAATCTGTTTCAAGGACCCATTTTCACCATCACCCTGGGAACGAATAAATTATAGCCCGTGCCAGAACGGAACCCGGAACCAGCGCACCGCAAGCCTGTCTACCGATCATTATTAGTACGGTATACTTTCTTATTGCTAATATTTGCTCTATTTATAAGGAAAGCTAAGTTTGGCAACAAAACTACAAAACAACAAAACAAAGAAAGGGCAAAGGCCAAGTTGCCAAGTCGTCACGACCCGATAAATTGAAATAATATAAAATAATTTTTTTACCATGGTTTTTGTTCCAAGTTTCAAGTCTTGGGTGAGTTTGATCATTTTGTCGCGTGTTTCGAAAATTATTCGCTTCTTTTAATTTTTTGTATCTTACAGAGTCTTGCCAACTCGGACGTCGTCGTTTCCCCATGCCGTGTCATGGGTATTGCCCTTTATTTTCTGGAACTGGAACTTTCAAGACTGGAACGTCTTGAATCTACATAATATCTACTCGCCATTTATTATATTTTCTTAATATTTGTAATTCTACGGTACTTAAAATATTTGAAGACGCAGTAATACCAAAATCCGTTCTCTATGCCAAAACTCATCTTATTTACAAAATTACGCACCGCAAAATGTCAGTGTTCCTCAAGTAGCTGAAATGAATGGGTTCAAGCGTTGAGAAACGTAAACGCGGAAAAATTCATACAACAATAGGTTTAATTAAAAATGTCGAGTTTTATCTCAAGCCAGGGAGAAATGAATTTTAATGAAAAAGTATGTCGCCTGAAATGAAACATTTAATGTTGGATACCAGCAAATGCTGTTACTACGTGTGTATGCGTGTAGCAGCGCAATCGCAACCAGCTGTTGCAATAAGCGCTGGGTTTAATTAATTTTCCGAATTAAAACAAATTTATTCCGGAAACTTAATATACCGCTACAGATAACACCGGTTTTTGCAACTATAAGATGCTTTCCCGAGCAAGCGGTGGTGGCGTCAAGAAAACGATCTTAAAAAAAAATGCGCAACAGCAATATATAGATGCAAGAAGTGATAACGTTACACCGAACGGTCTTACTGGTCTCCATTTTTTTGTTCCTCTAATAGCAGACTATGAGAAATTATATGCCGAAGCAAAAACGTGGGCACGCAAAGCCAGACTCAGACTGTGTTTATCCCTCCTCTACCACAATCACCTATATTCCTGTTTCACGTATGTATGCTGATCGTTTACGTACATTCCAATGTACAAAACCATTTAACCCGGGCACCTATAATTCAAAGGTTGGTACAAAAAGGACTGCAATCGATTGTCCCGCTGCGGAGTCGTAAATAATACAAATTAAACAGACCCCTCATCAATGTTTACTCAAACTAAAATCGACTAGGGCATACAACTGGTTTCGTGCTTAAAAAGGGTAAATCGGGTCGTAATTCCGGAATGTGATCTATTTAAAAAGATGAAAGATCCAACGAGTGTTATGAAAAATTTAAAATACAAGTGGTATATTTCGGTTAGGAAGATCGATAATTAAAAGCGCTGTGTCGACCTCAATAAATTACGACCAAAATCGCGACCACGGGGAACATGACAAATTCGGTCAACTAGTGGTTCGGCATAAATCAAACGCCACGTCTCCTCCCATTGAGATATTGAGGCCCCGGCGTCAAAACAGTGGCAATTCTTAAGACAATCTCGTGACACGCACATAAGCATTTCCAATTACTATGGTTGCACTTTTATTTGCATTCATCGCAGCGTCGCCGCGCGTTATCGCTGCCTATTTGGTCATCCATTTTACCAGTAACAAAGATTGGTGAACTCGAAATCTAGAAACATTTTTTTTCTTCCAATATTGATGTTTCGTCGGGCTCGAAAGTCATTCCCTCGTTTCGTAGATATAGGAAGATCGATGAAAAAGTTGCCGCAAAACGGCGCTCTCCGGCGAGACATTGATGGGGTGGGAAAACGGTGGAAGGAGTTAGGGGTGCGTTTGGTCGCTTACCTGCGTTAACTGCGCTGTAGGCAGACTGGAGAAAAACGAATAGAAACCACGTGTACATTCCTGCAACGAGACAGCCGCCGCATGGTGAAAATCCAAGCATAGAGTGAGATTTTAGTCCAACATCCGCGGTTCCGCGTTGCTGGCTGATAGAAAAAGCGGACGCGCTTCCCGAGAAGATTCGCGTCAGAAAAAGCGGGAAAATGAGACAGAAGTCGCGGCGACAGACCAATCAAAGATCGTGATCAAATACCGTCGGACTACAATTCTCCTCACTTCTACACACAGACACACACACTCCACACCCGAAAGCTGAGGTAAGCAAGCGTCGCCAACAACCTAAAGTCATCCGCCGGAAGCGCGCGACGAAGCGAGCCGATGACAAGTGACCGTAACGACCGATAAAACTTGACTTCGCTCGTCAAAGATCATTCATAATTGTCGTGTCAGTGCCGGTGTCTCATATGACGTGGTACCAGTGTATCGTCTCTTTCTCGTAATTAGGAGACGTCGGTCAACAACGAAAAAAACAAAAGAAAATAATCACTGTTCTACGAAGACACGTCGCGAAATTAATACGGCAAGAGCTGTAGTGTGTTTATGAGGAACTTGGGAGCAGGTTGGTAGTGTGTTTCTCGTGGATGTGTGTGTGGCCCGAGAGTGGCTGAGATACACGGAAACAACGTGCGGGGACGGGGGTAAGATAGTCAGCTTTTGCCACTCCTACGGTATTGGTGGCGCGGAGTAACTCTGACACGGTGCACTGCTGCTGCTGCTGCTGGTAGTGGTGGTGGTGATGGTGGTGGTGGTGGTCGCGGCGTGTGACTAGGCGCTCTGGCACTGGTATAGACCATTCCGTCG
>JAQGBY010006059.1:0-13676 GCA_034698785.1 Mycogona germanica
GAGGGGGACGTAAGGCCTGTAGTGCGGTTGGCTACAGTTGATTAAAAAAAAAAAAAAAAAAAAAAAGGTGTAGTACAGAATAGGTCGGGCACAACTGGGGTAGTACAGGTCGCGAACAATCGTCAAATAATCAACAATTGTGTGCAGATTAGTGAACAGTTCCTGTACAAGATTACGAACATGAACTTGAGGTTGAATTGAGCTCGCAAAACGTGGACACACTGGGCTTATACATATGAGGTTTGTCGGATTTTGCATCTCCCATTCGCGCGAGTCTTCCCCCCAATCTTTCTTTCTAATTCGTCACGCGATAAATGATTAGAGGGCTGGTGGCGTCAAATCATAATGATACCCAATGAATGATTGATTACGCTCGACGCCGTCGCGAGGATTCTCCCACTTTGATGAACGGTGTGGCTCGACGCGGTGGGATACGACGCCGGAAAACCGACCAATATGCACACAGTGACAACGAAATGGATAGGGTGGAATCCTCGGGTGGACATTTTCATGTGGTAGCTCGTGATAAATTGCAACGGACGCAACTAACGCAACAAAATCATCATTGCAATTTTCCAAGCGGATCTCTTGCTTTAAAAATAAATCTATCTGAGCCTGCTGCGCTTCATGGTTGTGAGGTCCTGTGTGACGCCTTCTGCTCTCTACCTACACATATCTTTGGGAGGGATTTTCGTGTGATTGATCTGTCCGGGTGGGAAATGTGTACGATCCTCATTTAGAAACCATTTATACAAAATTCAGCAACAGGTAGACAGGCGGGGAAAAAAACGACAGCAGAAACTCGTTAGCTACATGCTGTCATCTGTGAATCTCTAGTGGAAAATCAAAGTACAACAAGCCGTGAGCAAAATGGTTGCAAGTGCTTCACTTGGAATCGCAATGCACTATTAAAATATACTGTATGTTATCACACTGTTGCGTTATTTAAATACACCATACGATTTGCCAGATCATTTTATTAATCAATATATTGTCACATACGAGGCGATAGACAGTCAAACGTCTAACCAGTCACCGGGATGCAGTCAGTTGTCAACACGAATTGTATTTTGAACGTCTAAGTCACCTGGCGGTTTGACTCGCATAGGCCACTCTAGAAAAAAAATCAATGTCGATATTGTCAAGAGTCTGCCTTTTCTTGACAGCTTTAGTCCATATTGAATTTTTCCATTTTCAGACTGGAGGCTTGGTTATTTCAAAAGTCTTGGCTTAAAGTCGAAAGTTCCTCCAAGAAATTCAAATGTTTACCAATTGTATTATTTTTACTTACTGTTGCAGCTATCCTCTTTAGACCTCACGATCGCCGACATGTAAAAAATATATCCTCACATCAGCGACATCTTCAACGAAACGTTCAATGTAGAGTGTGGGATAGGAGGATTTTGTTCAACCCCCCACTCTCTGGAAACAGTGACGTCACATAAATGGATGTCGTTTGTTGAGAGTGTCTGGAGGGGCGAACTTCCTGTCGCGCGTTTGGGGAGTTGGATGCCCAGGGTGCTTGGCAGCACTGGTTGGTAGAGTCGCTCACCTAGCAGCCACCTCCAACCACATCGTACCAGCTTCGACTGCAATGGGGAAAGAGTTCATCTCGTATTTATGTGGCATGGATTGGAAGCGACGCTGGTGCCGCCCCCTGGGGTGCATTCTATCACTCGAGATGTCTGCGTGGCGGTCGATGCCCGGTGGCAAGGGTGGCAACCACGAGATAAATCGGTGGCTGGGTGTGGCATGTGGGGGGCAGGGTGAATTTAAAAGGCTAGGAGAAAAAGTGGCAAATACCGCAAAAAAAATTGGAATCGGTCTTTACACCGAGATGAGCAAAAAGTGGCAACCACGGGGGGTGTCCATTTCAAATCTTCTACATTCAAATTTGCGTCGTTTCAAACTGAGCAAACAATGCAAACCTAAGTCAAATCATAACCATTGTGTGTGCATTTGTGGAATATTTTAAAGTCACCCCACATCACCACTTGCAGTGTGGGTAGGACTTTTGAAAAGGTGTCTTTAGCCAGTGCTGACCGTTTCTTAAAGAATACGATTACGAATTTCATCTCATTCGCAACCATTTATGAGAACAATCTCGTCACACTTTGAAGTTTATCGTATTTTAACGTTTAATAAATGACCAAGATATTCATGATAGCTTAAATTTTTTAATGTCTCGTACATACAAAGTATTTTAGCTTTACTGAAAATCCTTTTTATACATGTACATCAAGTCTTAATGATTCATTATTTTTGAATTTAAAGTTATGACGAACAAACGACTCTGAACGAACATATATGTGGGTTGATACATCATTCGTTAAAATCTTGTTCGGGAGACTAGGCTATGATTGCACCTGATTGATTGAAACGGACACAATAATCAGGAGGAATGATTGGACGAAATCGAAGATTTATTTTTAATAGATGACATTATCTGGCAAGACTCCTGTAATACATTTATATTTTAAAAATGATTTCCATTAAGACATGTTTTAGAAATATGAGATTCCTGTTTATTCCTATCTGCATGGATACCGCAAACTTTGTCTATCCCACCCCTTACACCTGTATATGCTATGCACTTACGTAAACCCTATATCCTTGGGCATGTTTAATACATTTCCCCCTGTTTATTATTTATGATGGTTATTCTTATACAGAGTATACAACATTTTCATGGAACATTGTTCCCTTTAACATTTTATGTAAACTGATCGTAAAAGCCCAAGCTTTGCTAACTTTTTCGATCTCGCGGATTTTTCTTCCTCTGTTTTAATATTTAGGATATTTTAGTATCTTACCTGTAGGACGTTTGGACCGACATATTATTTAGCTTTTTGCATTTAAATTGCTTAGAACTTGTGTACTAAGTTCGGCACAAGCAGCAACAATGTATAGACGAATATTTTATGTCAGACATCAAAAAGTTACCTAAGTTTCGGTTATCACCAGTTTTCGCTCACCATAGTCACACACGTATTAAAACCATATTTTACGGAGGTGGAAGCACCATTCGATTTGGGCATAATAAATACGCCATCAACGGCCACATGGGGTCGCTGCATCACGACGTCTAATAAATGTGGAGGGTCCAAACGGTTCCAAACGATTATCACATAAGGTTCGGTCGTCTGTACAACCGAACCGTATGTGATATCGTCATTCTTATGAAGAGCGTCCAATCCATACGTTCTCCGGAAACTCCTTTTAAAATCCCATGATGCTATGATGTGTCTCTTGTAAAACCGTTATCACATATAGTTTGGTACAGAGCGCCAATTTGTGAGAAAATATATTTTACTTTGATTTTTTTTTAGACCACCCTGTACAGTACATGTGGTGCGTTCAGTAACACAACAAGTTATTCGTCGCCGATTTCATGTGGTGAAAATAATAACGTTGAAAAAACATTTGCGTCTTCGAATCATTGGAAGCTTTTTCTCAAATATCTGAAATATAAAATGAAAATTGACATGACAACGTGGGGCTTATGCGAGCACTGTCATTCGCCAGGGTCCAAGCGGGGTGCCCGAATTTACTTACACGCGATCGGTGTTCTATGACCGCCGCTATATATATGTAGATCAGCTTAGAAAAACATAATAATAAAAAGAGGACCGCCCGCGTTTCGCTCGGAGGGGAGTCGAGCTCACGTCAAGCCAGTATTTTTTGTCGCGTTCGTGCTTGTGCTCAGTCGAGTATTAAGCAAACGGTTAGCGCCAGACAAGTCCGATTCTTTGGCATGCAAATGACGGTAATCTTATCCAGTTTTTTCTATTCTTTCTTCTTTCCCCTCCTCCTGTCATTACTCGATCGGCAGTTGGGGGTTTCTGCAGCGAGAGCTGCGCCCTGGACATAATTTTAAGCCCTGCTTACACATTTTTGGACAAATCGAGTGTTGTCGGCCCAATTGACTGCAGTCTATAACTCTTGGTTCTTTATTTATATTTGCAATCAGTTCCTTCAAAATGGCGTGATAATAATTCCTTATTTCCTGTTGTCGCCTTGTTCTTCCTATCGCAGATTATGTTGTGAAAACGTTTAACCCCCTTATTTTGCAACAGCAACGGGATACTTGGTCAACTCCTTGATTTTTACGATCTGACGACCCCCAGTTCTTCACAACTGGTAACGTTTCTTCTTTAAAGAATCTACATGTTCACCTCCATACACGCAATGACCAACAGAGGAGACCTTACGCCTTGTTTGAATTGCATGTGCCCGGGAGATTTGTCCCTGTTATGTCCCCTTAGAGAAGACTTTGGACCGCGCCCCATCCAAACTGTAAAGAAAAATCGTTGCTACGATTTACTATTTTTCTACTGGATGATCGTCCTAACATTCAGTGTGATAGGGGGAGAGATTTTGTACACGCAGAGCTACAATGGAGCCAAGGCTGCGGTATGTCCATTCGAAATCAAAAGAAAGTCGCGCAACGATCCCATGTTATTTCACCTGTCCGTGCTCGCTTTTGCGAACGGCACAGCAGCACCATTCGAGTTGTTCTCGCTACCTTCACGCTTGATTGCAGCGCATTGCAGCGCTTACCGTTTAGATACACGCGAGCCTTCCAATATCCATCCTAATGCCAGTCGTTCCTATAAAATAATAGCCAGATTTTTGTTTTTTTTTGCCATCGTGCGAAATGTGATGTGAGTGTCTTTACAAATTATTGGTATTGAAATATCGATTGCTATCCTTTCACGATTCGCGAGACGTCTTCAAGAACTGGCATCTTCGGTTCATGCGGAGCAATTGCGGAACAGCTTCATACTCATACGGATGTTCACGATTGTGGAATCCACAATTTTGCATCTTTCATTTTATGCATTAATTCATACATTCATAATTTGAAATGAAACATTGATTTGAATTTTTTAAAAGCAAATTAGAACCGAAAACGCGTATTTACGAGAAAATCAGCACTATCGTCTTTGACATCAGCTCAACTGCTATTCTGGTTGATAACTATTCCAAAACAAATAACATTTATTAGTTGTGATGCCGTTTCTTGCGTTCTGATGGTGTCTAAAAACCATCAGCTCTGTTTTTTTTGTAACGAGAATATTTGATTTGGGGGGGGGGTGAGAGGAATTTTACTTTCATCTCTTCGCTTATAGATAATCATACTCTTAAAGAGCGTGCCAAAAAAGTAAACCAACTGGTACAATTTCGGGATTTATATTGATTAATTGAACGAACAAAACTATTCAAATCGGATTACTATAACTATCTTCAATAATTATTAGAACGATCGTTTGGAGTAAGATATTTGTAAGCATGGGTAGGGCCAAATATTGTAAAACTTTATCTTTGATATTTTTAGTCGATCATTTTTATTTTTTTTAAATGAATATCTTTTCAGAATTGAGATATCATATTACATCAGTGCCAAGCACCTGTACAATCGGTACATCGGTATTTTAAATTGGCAATAAGAATGACTATAAAATGTGAAATATCGCAATATCTAATAATAATATTTAACCTGAAGTCACTATATAGTTTAACACCATCAGTGTCGATTATTTTTTTTTCTACTGACCATCTACAGGACAGACTACAGAGTAAATTTTCGAGTGAAAGTGAAACGCGCTTGAAATAATCGTATAAATTTATAATTAATATAGATAAACTGCAGGATGACAATTGTAGACGGCAACAAGTTCGTAGAATAAACAAAAATGAGTATTTCTTCGAGCTTACGACATATTGTATCCAAAAATTATAGACGGAACATGCTTGAAAAAATAAATACTCTTGTTTATTCTTCGAACTTGTTGCCTAACAATTGTCCTGCAATTTTTCTAAATTAATTATTTACTTATACCGGTATCTCACGCAATTTTTTTTTACAATATCATGTAATTTGACGTTGTGTCAACCAAATTATAATATAATATAATGAATAATAATACATTGGACATTTCCTTCAGTGAACTAATTTTTTTTACAAAAAGAAAAACGAATAATGTCTTTAAAAAAATTATAGTAAAACTGACGAGGTTTCGAGGTTATGTTCGTTCAATGTGTGAGTCTTGATTTCAGTCACAGTTTCGCGACAACGAATAGTATGCAGAACCAATGTTTGTGACTGCGCATGGAACCTGTCATTTTTGTGCTGGAGCCGCTATTTTTTTGCATGTCGTTGCTGCTGTAGACGTTCCAAATTCCGTATTGTTGTCGTGTCATTCGATCATCGTGTTCACGCAATCGAGCTGCTGCTGCTTCTTTCTCCCAACGCACCGTGGCGCCCCTGGCGTTTTTATATCCATTCCATTCGACCTCAGCTGAACCGCTCACAAAAGGGAAAATTGAAATACTCTTAAAGGAAATAAATCGAAATAACCGCTTTTGATTGACGAAAAGTACATTAAATCTATTTTTTAACGGTAAGGATAGCAGGCGGACAAACAAGTGCTTAGTCGAGGGACCTGTATACATAACTGAATATGCGTTACTTCTGATGTGCATTTAAAAAAAACTTAATTTAACATGCTTTGCTTCTTTAAATAAGTATTAGATAAATAAACCCGTCTTTGACTGGACTCGTACAATTTATGCAAATATTTAGTTATTCATGGCACTCACCTTGCAGGATTTACAAATAATTGTAAACTACATTTTGCATGTGAAATGCAAGATACGTTACAACACCTTAATTGCTGGCTAAGTAGTTAAATTAGAAATCCTGATATCTCAACAAAGGTGCAAAATTGAGAGTTAAAAGTAGCGATGATCAAGAAATTTTAGGAACTTAATCATGTCCAACATTCTGCTAGCTTGCGACGTTCTTGAGTATGTCATGTGAACGAGAACCAAAGACAAACTTAAATAATTATAGTATACTCTATAGATTGTGACATATAGTTTATTTTAATCTCAATGAGCGTTCGTTAAGTAGAATTGGTTTCAGTTCGACCTGTGTGAGTCGATTAAATCCACCCGTTGTAAAACCGAAGTTTGACACGCCGTTGTTGCGTGATTCGCATGCGTGGTTTGAAATGAAAACGTGTCTTTTTTTATATGTAAGTTAGCAGATAAGTTTGGCTTACGGAAGACTTTCCATTTTGCCCTACGTGCGTCTATACGAGCACATGTACAATATATCTCCGTGCTGGGAATCCGAGCGAGGGGTGGGGTAAAGAAGAATTGGTATAGGGGGAAGAGAAAAACAAAATAGTATCCACTGGCAAACTTGTATGGCAACAGTATGATTTGGTGGGATTGTATTTCCTCACGATCGACTTTTCATTCTGTTTGGTTGGCAATTGTTTATTGCGGTTTTGTTTTTGAATTGATTTCCAAGGAAACCTTTGTTGCGTCTCTGGGAATCTCGAAAGAGTAAATTCTCTGCGCCAATTTATTGTCGTGACCAACCATGAGTTTCATGTAGTCCGATATAAAAATTGGCTAAACCTAGTTTTCATATTTTCTAAACGCTCACCACATTGTTGGAATCCTTTTCGAAAAGGTCCGAATGTTCATAAAGTTTTAATCGTCATATTTATCATAAACAAATGCGCTTAATAAATTTAGCATTGCTCCAGTCTAATTTGGGCTATTCATCGTTTCTAGTGACTTAAATTTACAAACGATAAAAAGTTTTTTTTATTAATGACAATTTTATCGTATTGAATTCTTCAGACAAAGTTTAGTCAGAAATTCAAACAGCAACTCCAAAACAATAGTGTCAATACTACTGTGTGAAAAGTTAAAGACACTTCCATGAACGTCTCCAAGTAAAAACAGGTTTGTGCCAAAAGTGCATCAGACATGTTAGGCTCCACGGGCCTACGGTAAGCTCATTTAAAAAATGATATATTCCTGCGTAGCAACCCCATTTAATCTGCGAATGACTCTGTACTTACCTGCTTTTGCAGTCTAGCCACGTCTTGGCATATTAATCAACACTAATCTGGGCGGCGACGGCTGTGCATTTTATTAAAAGAACGATGACGACAGCGATAATCAGAAGCAACGTGGCACCAGACAGGGAAAAGAGTTTTTACTATGCCAGTTGTGTAAAAAAAAAAGAGAATAATGTAGGCCTACTCAAAATTAGACTTTCTTTTGTCTATCAGGGATTTTTAATAAAACTCTGTTTAAAATGGATATCGCAGCAGTGCATGCCATCAAATAGTGTTTGTCGTTGTCAACCAACTAAAGATACATGTTGATATGTTTAAACAATATATGTGTATAAGAGGCAAAGTCGTACTTGAAATATAATAATAAAATATTCATTATAGATTCCTAATAAATCTATAATGAAATAGGGGTTGTCTCCGTCCGGTGCTGGCCCGGAGACAACCCCTATTTCATTATAAATTTATTATGAATTTATTATGAATATTTTATTATTATGTTGATATGTGTTTAACGTACGCCTAAACAAGGCAGTTCCGCTAAAAATTCACTCTTTGAGCCTTTCCAATTAGTCTTTTTTTAGTTTTTTCTACCTTGTCACATCCACATCCATAAAGTTAATGGGCAAACCAATTCGAATTTATAAACCGCACCTCTCTGATACGAAGACTAGTACTAACAAATTTCTGAGTCCGTTTTACTCGTTACACGATTCAGTATTCTAAATTTGATTTTTGTCAGCCATCTCAATTTTTTTCAACTCCACACGGAAAATTAAATTGTCTTATTTTGCGGTACCACAAGTTCGCATGACAATTTGACTACGGTACATTATATCTTTAGTGCATCAGAACGTGAATCACGATTTTTGGTGAGTGTGTTTGATTGCTGCGATTAATTCTTGTAAATGGATGCGAGTTGGGGGGAAATATAATTGGATTTCGCTCGACTTTGACAAACAATGTAGATTACGGTTACCACCACAGATAAAGTACAACTTCGCATTGTTGTTGTGGTCTCGGAAATGGAAATGATACAATTTTGTAGTTTCTAATTAGTCGTGGCACATGAATTTCAGAACTATGTAATGACCAATTTGTCATTTACAGCAAATATATATATAAAGAGGATAACATTAAATATAAAATCGAGAATAAACATAAAAGCTCGTTCGTTTAAAGTTAAAAGTTATTAGAAGTGATTTGTAGTTTGCAAGATTATTTTTGGTGTGGCTCAAATAATTCCAGTGATACTCTTGTTTTCGTAGTGCAAGTCGGTACTACGAGTACATCATCGGGTCTCTTAAAGTAGGCCCGGATTTATCAAGCGTTGCATTCGAGACAGTGAAAATAACACGTTTAATATTCCTGGCAGCACCCAATTGCAAATGTAGAAAAGTAAGTCTGGTTTCGCCAATGCGAGAGAAAAAAAAGAAAATAAAAAAGAATACTTCGAAACGGAAATTGAACACTTATTCATGTCATAATCCTAGCGAGGCCTGAAGCACCCCACGTAGCAGTGTGTCGGGTAACACGAGAAGATTACATTTTGTTGCTAATTTTCGCGAGGAAATTTAATCTGGGAGCTGGGATTGTGATTCAGCACTATTGCAAAGTCGTTCGTCTGTCTGAGCCAAGACGCTTCTTTTTCTTTTTCTTCCTTTCGATTCGTTTAACATCATCGCCATACAAAATAGCAACAGTAGAAAAAGCGCATTCGAGAGTGGGCTCTGACAATTCGTTCGCACAGCAGCCATCACTTCTGTGATAAGAATGGATTATACATAAATATGGTTTATATTTCTTGTTCTCAGAAATGATAATTATTCGACTATGTTATACAGCTGTATCAGATTAATTAGAATTTTTATATGAGATCTTCAACGCGAGCGCCCGTTTTACTTTAATTTATTTTGCTAATTTACATGAATTAATTTAACCCGAATTACTTTAACTTGATTTCCTAGAATTTTATAATTACATTTGTAATTTTATTCCAATTCCAAGTACTAATTCCACACCAAAGTAAAATTTTTGAAAAGTTTGATCTAAATAATCTGCGGTAACAAATAATCGACGTCAGCAATACAGTAAATTGAAAATCGCGCCATCTGCGTTCCCACAACCTTTGTAAATACTTTCGACTCGTTGTTGTATTTAGATTAGAAGAAAGAAAAAGCTATCTGGATCGATATTTGACGCTCACTGATGAATGCGTCAGATACTCGCATTACTTTCTGTTCGTAGAATTGCTTCGGCACGTTCACAGGAGAATTTAATTAATTTTCCGTCACATATTTGTGAATCGACTCGAGCTTCACCCGTAATAGTTGGATAATTGGACAATAAGAATTTGTGGTATACAATTTCGGAGTATGCCTAAAAACAAATTAATTTTCGTAATGAACTCAACAGATGCGTATTTCGTCTTTTGCTTTTACATGAATACACTTTCAAAATACACAATCATCTACGACTAAATTGTAATTTAATATAAACGAAATCGAACCCAATATAGTCGTTCAAATGAAGATTCTTGCGTAGGTTATACTTGAAGTGTAGGATACAGTATTTCTAAAAGAGACGAGAATAACTCGTTGACGGGTTCTATCTCATTTTTCGCATGCGATCTTTATCGAATTTGCTAAACGTTGCGCTCTTTAGCTCGTCCGCTTTCAAGCCTCATCCAACAGCGCGACCACGATGGCTCGTTCCAACAAGTGATACTGTAGTTCCGTCGCAGCGCTCCCCGTCTCTTTGCTCCCACGGAGCAGGAATACGCTGGCGCGAGCGCCACTTAGTATCCGATCATGTCGGTCATCTTGTTTTCCTAATGAAATCTTTTCCAATGATGAAGCCTCGTCAGTAAAGCACTTCTATTCACCGCAGAGCGTCTATATGTACGGAACGATGTCGGCGGCACTGCCGTGAAGAAATTTGATACGACCCCGGACTAAATTGGTGGCCCTAATGCATCAAACGAAATCTTGTCAGTTGGCAAAACAACGGATTGTGGAATGCTAGCTCTTGTGCTTGTGTCTTGTATCCTCTTTAGTCTCTACGTCCCAGTGAGCTTAGACAACCAATCGTTTGGAGAGAGAGAAAACTCAACTGGAAGTTGGAGAATTCCTCTTCATTGAGCTTTGTACCCAAATGGCTCGTCTGATGTTCAAGCCATTTCGTTAATGAATGTGTCCTACTAAAAATAATTGTTCCCTTGGTCAAAAAGCGCTAGAAATTTTATAAAATCTTTTTGGAATTAATTTTACAAGAACAACAAAAAATAGGAAAACAATTGGATTCGATTGTTAATTCACATTCGTTTCATACTTGGCAACTTTTTTTCTACTCGTTCAAATACGTTTATCAGTATCAAAAAGAAAGAGCCGCGCTTGTAGTCGTTGTGGAGCAATCGGTTGCTGTGGTTGCGGCAATACTCTTTGTAATGTCACACGCCTACTCTGTACATCTGCCCCCGTACAATGGCAATCACTACTGACAACCAAGTATTGCTCGTTTTGAAAAGTGTACGCCGCCGATTCTTTCGGGGCATTAAGTTCGTTCAATACGTTGTACGGAAAAATAGACAGCGTGTGATGATGCACTTCAGTTTTGAATTCGTGTTGCAATATGTCCGTGCAATTTCAGCCAACTGAAATAAAAATGACTTCAAAAATGTTTACGTCATTTTAACAGATTTGCATAAAACCTTAATTATGACATGATATTTTGGATACGCTAGACTTATACCAAGATACGAAAATTGTAGTTGCGTATTTTCCCCCAATCAACTGTAGTCAACCGCACTACAGGCGTTACATCACCCTCATGGTGCTTAGGCACTGTGCGAGGGGGAACGACCAGTACCCCGGGATCGAAATTTTCGAGACCCGCGCCGGGAAACGAACCCGGGACCGCCGAAACCACAGTCAGTAGTATATTCGCTTGTAAATAAAAAAAATTCCCAACTTAAGTAACAAATGAACAAAGATCTATATCATTGCTTCATATTTCACTCAAATACCTTCATACCAAACATACACGGAAAGGTAGAAAAAAGGCTTATTGGGAAAACAATTTAATTACCTACCAGCTAATTTACCCGCATTGCCATATCTAACTTAATGAATGAAGCACAACTTTTGTAATTGTAATTAAAAGATTTATTTTGGAACCCCGTCTTGGTTATTACATTGTCAGGTCTTTAAGCAATCTTTAGACGCTCATTATACACTGTATCCTCTTACATCTTGGCAAGTGGTTCGAATCAAGATTCCTCTATTTACAGTGTATTATGCACTAGAGGTGATAACCAGGTGACCCGTGACATTAACGAAATTATCGACTAATCGCGGCCGATATAGTCTGCAGCTTAAGTCTGGAGCTCGTGCAATGGCCGCCGGCCCTAATGTTCAACGACGATAATGTTGACGCAACTTTTGTTAGTGAACACACACGTCGGCGTGACCTGGGGCCACGGACAGTGTTGTCAGATTAGATTAGCTCTGATATGTACGGCATAGACACTGTACTGTTCCTATATTCGCGCGCGACTCGCGTTCTTCCTGTGTGATCCAGCCTCTCGGAGACATCAGGAAACTTTGGTGTTGCGACAACTTATTCGCAATTGGGAATAGATTTCCCCAAAGACTGGTGTTGACTGACTGCGCGCGATAGCGTAGCCACATATCCATAATTAGTTGCGTCGGACCCCTGGCTTTGACCCATCGAGATCGCGTCGCACCATCGGTAAAACAATACAGTTTCGGATGCGCAAGTGTCCTGGGCATATACGGTGCATTCGAAAGTGTTCTTCTGTATTGGTATCTTAGGAGATATCTAAAATTAATATATTTTTCTAAGGTAGATATGTTGTAGTGAGTGCAGCTTCTCGATGATTTAGCACTATTTTGAGCGTCATATTTTCACATCGAATAAATGAGCGTCCGCTCTGGTCTGTCTCTCATCCAATCCCTCAACGATGAGTTCTTCAAATGCTTATTTTGTGCGTTTCATGAGACCGTATAGCCCATCAATTCAAGAAACTGAAACTGAGCGTTCTTAATAATTAGGACGTCTTATGATAGTAATTAAGTAATAGTAAAATATTAATATAAAAACGCGTTAGTCACTCGGTTCGTCTTTCATTCGGTGCTGTCCCGAATTCACTATTTCCGATGAGCGTTCTTAATCTGCTTAAATAGCAACGGTCTGGTGAGCAGTCCATAGTCGTCATTGTCTTGCAGCTAGGTTTCCACGGAAACGGCAACCGCAGTGAGACACGCGCTTTAGAGAAGAAAAAGAACTCCTACCTTCAAAACCTAATTGCTCAGTTGTCGCGTCTTACATGTTTAATGAGGGTCGATAATTTAGCCAAATTTTTGTCGTTCTTTATTTGCTCATTTCTGATTGCGTCTTCTCGTAATTGCCTTCGTTAAATAAATAATTCTCCTCGGATTGCCTACGTGAGTCCTCTTCCCCTTCACCTTTTCGCCTCCTAGCAAGTTCCCTGCACCTGGCGTAAAATAATTCTAAAACGGATCCGCCTTCCCCAATGTCCCATCCTCTCCTGAGAGCTTTGCCCAAAAAATAACTTCTTTCATGTTTCCGCTTATTGAAATTATTGATTGAAAACGAGAGATTCACAAAATTATGCTACACTAAATCGTTAGGTACACTGCTGAATATGCATGCCTTCTACAGTTCAATTAGACTTGGATACAATTTAATTGGAATAGATTCAGAGAGATCATTACAAGAGGTTCTTCACTCAACGAATATTATTGTTCAACGTCT
>JAQGBY010006060.1:0-13675 GCA_034698785.1 Mycogona germanica
CTGGAATTCCTCAACCAGAAGTCATCGGAAAGCCAAGGAAAGGGCTGAATCCTGGCAGACCTAGCAAACCTCGTTCGCGGAAACTTCTACGAACCCAACACCTGGCAAGGTGGTGATAAAGAAGAAGCCAGGCCGACCTAGCAAAAGCGCCACGTTCCGCAAGACCCAGGCAGAGCATGATTCTCTAGTCCTGGGCAAGAAGTGGACAAGAAGTGGACAAGAAGCTCAAGATTTGACATCCTAAAAATAGGAATTTAATAATTTATAAAACAAATGAGTGTAAATTTAAAAATTCAATAGTGTAGTAAATTAAAAAATTTATGAAACTAACAGGTGTAAATTTAAAATTTAAGAATAGAGTTTAAAAGTGTAAAATTTCAAATTATAAAAGGTAATAGTGTAATTTAAAAATCTTTATAAATGGTATAAACTAAAAAAATTGAATCTTCTCAGAAGATGTGAGTCTGAACAGGAAGTCAGTTATAAAATGCGAAAAAGATAGCCATCTTTTTAAAGAGGGGGGGATGGTTTGTAAGATCTAGATTCTCGAATCTATCCTTCCTCTTCCTTCCCCCTCCCGGACCAATGAGAGCGCACCCTGACAATCGCCAATGTGCAGTAGGGGTGGCGCTGGAGGTCACGAGACCGAGGCTTGGTCAGCGCTTCTCGCCCCACACTCGGTGTCATTTCTCACCTGTTGATCGACCGCGTTGGTCTCTTTCTGGATATTGTCCGGAGCTGATTACTTGTGCAATCTTATTTACAATTTTATACAAAAGTTTTAATTAAGAATTCCTGATAAATGGATATTCGATAAAATGAAGTAAAGATAAAGGTAGCTAAAGTAAAGGTAAAGATCACGAGAACTTTTGTAAAGTAAGATGTCGTATTTCTTTCTAAAAGGAAATAATATTCATCCTGAGAATGTGGTTACACGGATTGTTTGAACTTTGAGAAGAAAAAGCAGTTACCAATAACGATCGCTGATTGAACAAGTTATAATTGGTGTAACTTAAAAAAGGTGTGTCGCGAAAAATGAACGGTTCATCGCAACATGTAGTTTTGTGTAATTGCGAAAATCGGGCAACATTTTGACATTCTTCTCGGTAACGACGTTCATCCTCCTTTTTGCGGTATCGGACTTCTATCGTCAAACATCCTGTTTGCCATCTGAATGCTGTCTACAAGGACAAAATGGATTTTGTAGTAGATCAGTATCGGACGCCTGATTTCACCTTGGGAATGGCAATTCGGTGATTTCGATGAGAGCGACGGATTTGGAAGATAGAATGACGGTGCGGTATACGTAAGAGGGGTCGCTCCCCAACAATTAGATCGATCAAGAATTGACTGCTATAAGTCAAAGTTGAACCAGAATTTTGGACGATAAAAAGGTTATAAAAAGATTGTGTTAAAAAACAGTTTGTTTTGCTAAAATGTTTTATCTGCTAGCAAAATCGAATTATAAAATATTCTTGAAGTGTGTATCATTGCCCCTGCATCCTTAATTATTTGTAGAACTGGGGGTGTATTAAATTTATAGAAATAGTACGCCCACATATTTGCAAGTAAATGTTTATCCGCAAATGTTTCCTCACATCACAAATTACTTGCAGTGAATGCAATTTGCGTATTTTATATTGCATATTGAGTGCATGCATAAATGAATATAAACTAGCTCATGGAACATGGTTTACTGACACTTGCTAAACAGATCAAAACACTTTGAACACCACTATATGATCATAACATTTTTTTTTGGTTTCCAATCAACTGTAGTCATCCGCACTACAGGCCTTTCGTCCCCCTCATGCTGCTTAGGCACTGTGCGAGGGGGAACGACCAGTACCCCGGGACCGCCGAAACCATAGTCAGGCGCTAAACCAACTGGGCTACGACGAGTCATACAAATCGTCAAACATGTTGGTCAACTAGGGCACTCACAAGGAAAGTGTTCTGAAAAACTCTTCTAATGAAAACCAATCATGGAGCACACATTTTAGTGTGTGTCAAAGGTTATGGGCACCCGGCCGAGGCCAGTGGCCAACCCAACCTTGACTAGCTGCCGCATGACACATCTATTCAACTTAGTAAAATAACATACATTTTGAAATACAAATCTAAAGTTAAAACTTAAATTTTCAACATAGAAAAAGCAAGATAGGGATGAGTATTGGAGGGATAATTGGAGGGATAATTGGAGGGATAATTGGAGGGATAATTGGAGGGATTATTGGAGGGAGAACAAAGAAGACAGCAGTGATCAAAGACAGAAGAGGAGAACCAGTTGAGACTTCAGCAGTGTGATTTTTCAATGCTGCTACCTGCTCCTTTTAACCCTTTAACTGTGGAGGACGAGTTACTTCGTCCATGCTATTCCACATACCTCTGGGGAAGATGAATTCTTTCGTTTTCACTTTTCAAAAAATGCGTGACAAAAATCTACTAATTGCAGAGAGACGCAAAGCACATGATTGGATAGAGCAAAAAACGTAGATATCATTATCCTCACACACTTGCTGTGCCGGTAGCGCCATCTCTTGCCAGCATCCGGCAACATATGTGGGGAGAGTGAATTTTTGTGCATTTTTGCAATGTTTTTTCTGTGGTACTGATAAATAATCAGTACCGGATCACATAAATAATGCCATATTAAGTGCGACTCGTCGTGGCCCAGTTGGTTTAGTGACTGACTGTGGTTTCGGCGGTCCCGGGTTTGATTCCTGGCGCGGGCTCTCGAAAATTTCGATCCCGGGGTACTGGTCATTCCCCCTCGCATAATGCTTAAGCACCATGAGGGGGACGTAAGGCCTGTAGTGCGGTTGGCAACAGTTGATTAAAAAAAAAAAAAGTGCTGGATACCTACAGAATAAGTGCAGGATACATATTATTTCACTAAAAGCAGTGATTTCGCCCAAGTGAAGGGAAAGTGTGTTGGTGCCCAGACATAGTATTGTTGCAAAGTTCACCTAGCATGGAAGTCCATCTAGCATGGAAAAAGTTTTGCATCCAGGGGGTTTTGTGGCCCATCACCACGGATAATAACAGTGCTGTGCCAGACCCTCTGGATATTGTGAAAGTGTTTAAGCGTGTTGCATCATTGTGTCGAAAATGAACCAGAAAGCTGGTAGGCTGCAACAAAAGCTGGTAACAGTTCCAGGCCCAATCCAACATTGCTGGATGGGTATTGGAGCCATGACTCCAACATGCTGTGCCGGAAGAAGGGGTCTTCATCAGGAAGCTGCTTGACCTCCTTCCAGCATTGCATGCCAGAGTCGAGATTCATGTGTCAACCAGAATTGTTTGATTGGTGTTAGAGCTGTGCTGCCAGAATTTAAATTCTATGAACCCACCTGGCTCTATTTTACAGCCTTATTTACCATTGTTAGGAAAAGACACCCTGTACGGGGCGAGATACCAACATGAAGTGTGCCGCTAGGGGGCACACAACCACCGAGGGGAAGAGACGCGAGAGCGGATGCTGAGCAAGAGTGGAGGGAGTGGAGACAGAGCTGCTGTGTTGGTGTGGTACGGTAGTAGACTGTATAGAGAGGAATGAGAAGAAAGGGAGCGAAGACTGGAGGAATGAGAGGAGATGGAGAGAAGTGGAGAGCGAGATGTGAGCGATGGAGAGTTTGATCGAGAAGACAAGATGGAAGGACGTTTTTGTTGATATGTGCAAACTCGTAATTTGTTGGTTTTGTAAAATGCGTCACCCGCTTTGTTTGGAGATGCACTCTTTGACCTTTAACACAGTTTGTAATTCGAGAAAAGGAAAGTGAGTTCACATGTTTGTTAGTGGCTCGCTTAGAAAATAAACCGTTTCGTTAAGGTTTCCTCTCGGTGTGTGGCTGTTTATTGGTGACTATGTGTTCCGTGCACGTTTGCCAACAGGTGCCCTGACAACAACACAAATTTGGTAGCAGCGGCATGGTTGGGCATTGAACTCCAGCAAAGAATTTGTTTTCTTCTTTGGAATCGGCATTTTATTTGGACTCACGCTTACGGGATACAGTGAACATTGCAGTTTCTGTGACAATTCATGCAAAACTTTTATCAGACGGGAACTACTTAGTATATGACAGTTGTGGTGTGTTGGTGCCACTACTACCTGAACTGCAAGCAGGGTACACACGCATGTGACGTTTTAATGTGATCACGTGCATCTCGCCCCATCATTTGTGTGATTTGTTGTGCGAGTATTGCACGCGGTGCTTTGACATTAAACTTTGTTTATGTACTTTGTCACAAAAGCGATAAGCGCCGAACCCGCAAAAAAGGTTTCCATATGTTCGCAGTCAAGAACTGACATCATGGCCATATCAAGCATCAGCGAAGAGATGACAATGACGTCGACGGTTACCATGACAACCCTGGGAGGTACATCGGGCAGATCGACGGTTACTGATTTCGATCAACAGGAGGCACTAGCTGCCATGACACGTTGATTCATCAGCAACGAGCCACCGAAAAGCATGAGCATCCAACACACACAGTTGTCGCAGCAGCCGTCCACCATGCCACCCACCGGGAACGCCTATTTCAGATCTTCTCCTACAGTTACAACAGTGGCGGCGCCGCAAGACAGTAACTGGAAACTAACGATTTGTTGAGAGCCATTTTGACATAATTTTGTGATATTTCAAATTTTTTTACTTCACTTATGATGAATGCCACGCAGCTGTCAAACTCCACCACACCCGCCACTCTACATATGAGCAATACAGCTTTGGTGGCAATGACAAGTATTCCCGGCGATTCGTCTGCTCCTCCAACCACGATACCACTGATAAACATGCCCGGCTCAACAAATATATCAATGGCTTCAAGCAGATCATTGATGCAGACTTCCGGAGGTGCACTTCCTTTTAACCAGCTGCAGCATCCATCCGTTTCAACAGGAATTACGGTGATGGCGGCTCCCAGCTACCCGTTACCAGAGCCACTGATGAACAACAGCAGCATGTGCATTCCATCCCCGCCAATGTTTTTGGGGAGAGAGATGGAAGACGTGCACCATTGGGTGTCCCACATTGCATTGTTGGCCGCGGTGGAGGGCTGGCCAGCTGGCAACACCCCTACTCATGCCAGGATGTATTTGGCCGCCGATGCAGATGTCTGGGCTGAGGATTTTTTATTGCAGCCTCCACAAGCCACATGGAAGGAGTTTGCAGACGCTATTGTGCAATGTTTTGCTTTGGGAGCTTCAGTGCAAGAAATGGCAGAGATGCAGTGGGCTACAGCCAAGCAGCAAAAAGAGGAATCTCCTAATGATTACGTGTGCCGGATGGAGATGTACGTGGCTAAGCTTGGCAGAGTGGTCTCCGTTGGTCAGCAGACCCGGGTCATTTTGGTGGGTTTCACCTCGGCGACATTCCGGGAAATGCAAGTGGCAATGACGTTCCTCTATATGCATGCTTTCTTGACAGCGGTGGCTAATATGTTTGCAGCCACACTCCTGCACACGCCACCAGTGGACACCGCACACAAGATGCCATATTACGATGCCACTTCAGATCCTGCTTGGCCCAGAGCCCAACGTGCGATGATGCCTTATCAACCTCCACCTCAAGGACAGCAACTGCCACGATACACCTGGTCAGGCCCTAGCTTCCCGAGAGTGGCCAATCTGCGCTGGATGGCATCGGGAGAGCCAATCTGTTACACTTGTGGCCAGACAGGTCACGTGGGAAGGGCCTGCCCTACAAAGTTCTCTCAGACAGAAAACTAATGGAAGCGGCAGTCTCGGTGGTGCTCGCCGTTTGTTTAGGTATTGCCACCAATCCTTATTTATTTATTTATTTATTTATTTATTATTATTATTATTATTATTATTATTATTTATTTTGCCAGCGTTGGTCAACAACATTGCCACTACTGCAGTTATCAACACTGGCACCAATTGCTCGTTATTGTTGGCTTCAGCATTTCCCCAGCTCCGGACATTTGCACAAATGTTATGGCAGATGGTTTTCCCTCTGGCGGAGTGGCCTGGTGGGCACTTGTCAGTATATAGTGTGTCATCAACACCAGATCGGTGACTGCACTGGTAGTACCCCATTTAGCATTCCCACTACTGTTAGATTTGGATTGGTTGACAAAGGAACCATCGTATATTGCATTGGCTCCAGACAAAATAATTCTGTCCACATCCCCAATACTCTCCCTCGATGATCTGACACCGGGTGTGGACCACAACAGAATCGTCAACACCCCAATTGTACTGTCTTTGGCTGAGAAAAATTGAGGAGGAAAATCCGCAAAATCCTATTCACTTGCAGTTTCTGAGAGAATGAAAAAGAAAAGCGCTGAACGACTCCTCACCGACCCCATCCTAGGATTGCTCCACGGACCCCGCCCTGATGTGACTGTACTGTCCACCGATACCCCATTCCCTCTGACAATCACCAATCCTGCCACAACCCCAACCCCGCACCAGAAAAACCGAACCGATGCTGATTATGGATCCTCCCATTTGCCCCCTCCGAATGTGGTCGTTTGTAGCTTTCTCACCCTTACCGAACCCCCGGCCACTGATCCAGACAACTGATGGCAGCTGCAGGTGGTTCAAAGCACTGATATACAATATTTGGAGTTCGACATCAATATGGACACCCCGGTAGGGACCACGCTTATTAGTTTGACGGATGGAGCTAATAAAATCAAACGTTTTACATGCCACTTCCCGAATACCGTGAGAGAGTTCATCAAATGCACAGACCACCTGTATGTGGCGTGGGTGTTCCAGGTGATAGTGGCCAATCATGTAGGAGGCCTCTCACCATCGACTGGACATTTGCAGCGGCTGTTTATAGAATAGGATGGCTGTCCAGTGACTGATCAGACTTTGGCATTGGAAAAGGTGGAAAAACTACACACAGTGTTTACTCCCCAGTTACCGGCCTTCTCGAAGAATAAAAATCACCTGGGGCTCTGCGACACCGTCCAGCATCAAATTTCGCTGCACACACTTACTCCACTTCGGTGTCACCCTTATCGTGGACTGAACGGCAGTATGTGTCAAAAGAAATCAAATGTTTGTTGGAGTTAGATGTCATCGAACCGTCCACGAGCCCGTGGTCATCCCCAGTGGTGTTGGTGAAGAAGCCAAATGTTTCTACCAGATTGTGTTCAAACTTTTGTTCACTAAATATGGCATCACATTTCGTGGTGCACCCTTTGCCATGTATTGATGACGTGTTGACATGTTTGGCTGATGCCAAGTTGTTTTCCGCCATTGACATGAGAAGCAGATACTGGCAGATTGCTATGGCGCCAGAACATCGACATATAACTGCTTTCACCACTTCGGACGGCCACTGGCAGTACAAGTGCATGCCGTTCGGCCTATG
Source organism: Mycogona germanica (assembly GCA_034698785.1). NCBI lineage: Eukaryota > Metazoa > Arthropoda > Diplopoda > Chordeumatida > Chordeumatidae > Mycogona > Mycogona germanica. The sequence continues at coordinate 7,353 of JAQGBY010006060.1, forward strand.
TAACGCGGCTGCCACCTTCCAAGCTCTTATGGACAGACTGCTTGAGATGCTCAAGTGGAAGTGTTGCTACGCATATCTCGATGATGTGATCATTTACTCCCGAACTTTTGACGAACATTTAACAGATATTGCGGCTGTTTTGGACACCCTCAAAGATGCGGGCTTAAAGTGCAACCCCCGTAAGCGCTATTTTGCAGTACCGGTGTTACCGGTGCTGGGGTTTGTTGTGTCCAAGGACGGTTTGTCGCCCAACCCCGCTAAGATGGTGGCATTGGCTGCGATGCCTGCACCTAAAACATGTCGACAAGTCAGGTCATTTTTAGGACTTTCTGGGTATTATCAACGTTTCATCCCGGCATTCATGAATCGAGCCAGACCTTTAACTCAGTTGGTGAAAACAGTTTTCAAGTGATCTCAAGAGCATGCTTTGGCTTGGGAGGATCTGCGGAGTGCGTTATCCAACCCCCCTCTCCTGGCGCATTTCGACCACACCCTTCCGATTGAACTGCACACAGACGCCAGTGGGTACAGGGTGGGTGCAGTACTCATGCAAAACACCAGCAAGGGTGAACAACCGGTAGTGTTTATTAGCCGTACACTATTGGAGGTAGAACAGAGGTATTCAATGCCCGAAAGGGAGTGTTTGGCCATGTGGTGGGCTCAAACAATGTCAAAAAAAGAGGCACAACAGCAGTGGCAATGGTCAGCAGCTCGTATCACATAGTTACAAGCTGACCCCACATCGGTACCCAGCTTTTGTTTATGCGACGATCTGCTGTGCCGCACACACACAGATGGGTACCCACCTACAGTCATGGTGCCACCATGTTTGCAGCAGGCTGTTTTGGAGATGGCACATGACGAGCCACTAGCGGGTCATGCTGGCCACAAGAAAGTGTGTGCAGTGCTGCTACACCGGGTGTGGTGACCAAAGGCCAGACTGCACACCAAACAATTTATTCAGTCGTGTATGGGCTGCTTGCAGCAAAAAGTAACTCCACCTCCCTATGCCAAACTATGTTAACTGCCTGTACCGGAAACACCTTTCCAAGTTATTGGAGTCGATTCCATAGGGCCACTCCCGATTTCAGACAGCGGCAATTGTTTCCTGTTTGTGGCCACCGATTATGACAAGCGGTATGGTGAAGCGTGGCTGTACCCGTCATTAGATGCAGCTGCGGCGATGCAATTTTTTAGTTTTATCATTACATGTCACGGGGTGCCTGCACAGGTAATCACTGATCAGGGGTCAAACTTCATGGCGCGGGCCAGAATGGCATGTTAAAAAACATTGGGAATTCAGCATGTGCATGTGTCAGGTCGGTCTCCACAGACCAACGGGCTCACGGAGAGACTTAATAAAACAGTCAAAGAACGTTTGCAAATTTTTGACCGTGATTGGGATGACCACTTTGATGGGGTGGTATTTTCCTATAATACGACCCCCCAGTCAAGCGCTTAAGAATCACCGTTCTTTCTACTGTTTGGTGCAACCCAATCTTACCAATTGACAGATTATTACCTTCTCCATTTGGTCGTCGTGTGCCATTTCAACAACCTTGGCAGCAATTGAGAAGATTAGAGCGGTCCAAAGATACGATGCTTCCAGATGCATACTCCACAGTTCCAGTTTCGCGCCGGGTGATATCGTTTTTCTGAAGCACAACAGGCAAAGCAAAGATGGCCTTGCTGGCAAGTTACTAACCAAATACGACGGTCCATATATCGTAAATGCACGAAGAGGGGAATTGAACTATGAAATACAATTATTACACCCTCACCATGGCAGGGCGATTATCCACACGACCATACATGTGCACAACTTAAAAAAGGGGCACTCAGAAATGCATACATGGATGAGGGACACACTCGTCTTGACCCGCCACCCCATCCTCAAATAGCTTGTGTTTACACCATTCGATGTTGTTCCGGTTTCAACCCTATCTTCCACTCAGTTTCAGGTGTGGTCTCGACTGCGACGTTTCCACCCAATGTGGCCTACTAAGCCGTCCACCATGTTGTGTGCTGCATGGCCTACCACTACATTGAAGAAGCAAGTGCCATCACTTTGGTGCACCCCTAGCATCAACCGATCTATGTGCAACTCGCCCAACACACCAAAGCACCGTGGATGGTGCTTCACCGGGAGGGGGGGTTGTCAGGAAAAGACACCCTGTACGGGGGCGAGATACCAACAAGAAGTCTGCCGATATTTTTATTTAAAAAATCATAATAAATCGAAAACGATGACAAATAGGGTGTGGGTATTGGAAAATCAATGACATGGTTAAAGGGTTAAAGGCAGGAGAGGGAACCCTGCACTATTCTTAACTAATTAGAAGTGAGCATTGGAGGGGAAGAAAATAGGGGGAAACAAAACTAACAAAACAAAACAAACTAAAATTAATGTAAAAAATATCCACTGTATGGATATTAAAAGTTCAAAATGTAAATGAAGATGTGGCATCCTAGCTCAACCAACAGTTTGCAGAATTCTGATATTTTTTTTTGTTTTAATCAACTGTAGTCAACCACACTACATGCATTTTGTACCCGTCATGGTGCTCAGTCACTATGCGAGGGGCACCTCCAGTACCCCGGGATCAAAACTTTTGAGAGCCCACACCAGGAATCGAACCCGGGACCGCCGAGTCAGAGCCAGTAGCAATACCGACTGGGCTATGATGAGTCGTACAAATATTAATTACACAAAAGTGTTGGAGATTGTGAATGCAAATAATTATCGGAGAATTGATTGTTAGAACAATCATTTGATGCGGCAACAATCTAATTGAAAAAACACGAGGGTTTATTAATTTACTTATTTTCTATACTGTGACCACGTTTATACGGCAGAAGACATGATTTAACATTCACATTAAATTCATTCAATGTTTCATATTAAAACATAAAAACTGACACAAACTCACAGTAAAACAGTCACAATATATTACAATTACAATATGCACCCACAAGCAGCCCCAGATGGGGCCTATGGCGGGGGTAAAACAACCAGTTAAGGACATGTTGGAGGGATTGACCCTTTCAAGGGGGATTTGAATTTGCCCCCTTATATCGATACTGTATCGATCGGTACAGTATCGATACTATCGACACCATCGATAGTGTGACTATTGATATGTAAATGGCGACACTAAGCAGTTTGTTTTTTCGTGCGATGTAGTGTTTCGATTGAACAAAACGACGTATGTTTTACTTCTGTTTGCAATAGAGTTGTTCCGTGAGTGTGTGTGCTATTACAGTTTCCTACTGCAGTTTCAGCTGGATAGACTGAAATATCCAACAGGTCCAGCCCTGCAGTAGACCCTCTCCACCTAGGACTGTGGGTGGGTCGGTGAACCTCACGGATGTTTGAACTCTTGATCGGTTTGGTGTTTTTTTTTGTGGCTGGTTTTTGCTTCTGGTTTTTTTTTGTGGTCTGTGTGGTGGATTGAACTGTTTTTGTTGCTGGGGTTGGACAGTTTTTGGTGATTGTTTTACATAGCTCCCCCAGTAGTAACACCACCCATAGACATCAATTGGAAGTAACACCACCCATCTACACAAGTTTTTCCTGAACAGTTTCACCTGTGCTTTCCATTGTGTGTCTTCCAGCATGTGTTCCTGTGCAGAGGTTGCACAGTGTGAGGTGTGGGTGTGTGAGTCTCCTGTGACTGGTCCAGTGTTTCTCCTCACACTTCCCACATCACCATGACTGAGGCCAAGAGTGAGCAGCTGGTGCCACCCCTCACTGGCATGAACTATGCAATCTGGAAGCGGAGGATGCAGGCCTACCTCATTGAGAACTTGTGGTGGGTGGTCAAGGCACCCAAACCGGAAGCTGGATCTGCCAAGCTGTAGGGCCAAGTTTTCTGGGTTGTACGAGCATGTGACGGTGTTGAGTGCACTTGCTGTGAGGCGTCAACTGTACAACCTGCTCTACGTGTCTGACCCCATCCACGCCTACATCAACCGAGTGCTGGAGATGGTCCAGCTCCTCGACAAAGAGGACAATCGAGGACGATGATTTTGTCTACATTCTGCTCTCCGGCATGCCAGACATGTATGATCCTCTGGTGACGGCGCTGGAGGTGCACTACACAGAGGAGCTGACACATGCATACATGTCTGGCAAGATCGAGGATGTGTGGTGGTGGCGGCAGGACAAGGTCAAGCCTGGCAGCTCTTCTGGCAAGAAGGAGGGTGTCAGACGTGGCCCTCTAGTCTGGTCAGAAACAGAAGTCAGGTGGTGGACGGCAAAGAGACAACGGTGGTGGCAACAAGCAGAAGCAGCGGAAGAAGTGACGGTCCTGTTTTCAGTGTGGCAAGCGTGGCCACCTGCAGGATGCGTGTTCTGAGCTGCAGCAGCAGTTGTCACAGCCATCAACATCCGAAGGCGGTCGCCGGAGGCCACATGGATCCATTGGAGCGGGACGATGACAGGAGCCAGGTGGACTTGGCCTGCGGCCTCCTCGGTAACACGTGGAACAGTGTGATTCTTCAGGATGTTCTGCTGGTGCCCAGCATGGGTGTGTCGCTGATGTCGGTGCGACAGATGACAGGGGCCGGACTTGAAGTTCAGTTTCTGGGTGATCAATGCTTGGCCACTTCCGTCGACAGAGTGACGGTGCTTCAAGGTTGCAGCACCCAAGGTTTGGATCTGTACTGGGTGGTTCCAGCAGATGCATTTGTGGAGTCAGATGGCGACGATGCGACGTCGCATCACGCACTTGCAGCAGTCTCCCTTGAACTGTGGCATCGGCATTTCGGCCACAGGGATCTGGCAGCAATTAGGCATCTCGGCAAGGAGGGGTTCGCCAATGGACTGAGCTTGCCAGCCACCTCTTCATTGGGTTTTGCTGTGTGTGATATGTGCACGCGTGGTAAGCTGGTGGCCTAACCGTTCTAAATAGAAGTGACACACGCTGTGAGGCCAGGCCAGCTGATCCACACCGACGTTTGTTGGCCGATGAAACATACAACACCAAGGGGTTGTCATTACTTTGTGTGTTTCATCGATGACGTCTTCCAGTTCACAATGGTTAGTCTGCTCTGCTGGAAGTCGCAGGCACCTAGAGATATGTGCAAGTTCATCACTGTGTTGATGGCCAAGTTTGGACTGGCTCCTGCGGTGCTGCAGTCGGACAACGGCGGTGAATACACCGAGCGTCGGCTGGACAAGTTCCTGCATTGGATTGGAGTCCAGCATCACTTCACAATTCCCCACACATCTCAGCAAAATGGTGTCACTGAGCATTAGAACTGGTCACTGATGGTAATGGGCAGGTGTCTGCTCATCGATGCAGCGGTACTGGGGTGAAACTGTGGTGACTGAGACATACCTCCAGAACTGGCTGCCATCGGAGATCCATCTTGATGACTTTGTTCCAATGGTGGCATGGTGTCATCCAGGACATACGGCATCTCCGGGTGTTTGGTGCCTCTTCATATAGCTTAGTACCAGAACAAGGGTGGAAGAAGTTCGACCATTGAGCCAGGCTTGGTTTTCTGGTCAGATATAGCCCGAAGAGCAAGGGCTATCAACTCCTGGACAGAAAAACTGGTTGTATGTTTGTTTCCAGATCTGTTTTGTTCCAGGAGGAGACACATCAGCTGGCCGCAGATGGTTCCGACAGTAGAGAGCGTGGGTGGCATTGTAGATGATGTTAGCAGTGGGGACGATGAAGCTGCAGGTGTTCCAGCCGTGTCAACGCCATGTCCGTCAACCTCCACGATCGAGTTATCATCATCAACGTGTAAACTGTGGGATAGTTTAACTATTTATTTTTAATTATTTCCTAGTTTGACCATCTTGTTACTATTTATATTTTATCAAACCAAAATATCTCGTGACAAATAAATGCAGGCACAAATTAACTTTCAGATCTATCATGATAAAATAAATTATACACTCAATCATAAATTCAAAAATAGCACTTGCAAATTTTTACTTTCCAGACTTGAAAAAAACATTCTCTAACGAGTTTTACGTGTCACATCGCCAATCGCACACTTCGCAATTGAACAAAATGAGTTCATTATTGGGGTGCGACCCGTCTTACGTATCGCCGGCACTCTTCTATCCGATGGGAGTTCGATTTTACTGGTAACGTCAGCCAATCGGCGATATCCCCCACACTCTCCGCAAGGAGAGCCGGACTACCGGTTCCTTTGATCAAACTTTAAGAACAGGGAGTTCGAACAGAGAACCGGGCAACCGAGGTAGAAGATAAATTTACCCAATCAACGAAATATCCATTTTGTCAGCTACACAGCCCGCACTCTTTCTCCATCAAGGAAATGTTCATCGCGGTCTTATATTT
>JAQGBY010006061.1:0-13675 GCA_034698785.1 Mycogona germanica
TACCAGTTCTAATTAAAATAATAGTAAAATATTATTATAAAAGCGAGCTCGCCACTCGGTTCGTCTCCTTCATTCGGGCTGTCCTGAATTCATCATTTAATACGTTAATTACTTTCTAATTATTAATTAGTAACTTAGAAAAAATTTAAATGTAAAATATTGGCGCGATTTTTAGCAACAAAAATTAAAAATTTAGCCATAGCCCATACCTAGTATTTTAGTATGGTCACAAATTTTAGCAATCCATTTTTTAATTTTTGAAATAGAAAGTTTTTCGGTGCATTGATGTAGAAAAAATATATATCAAAACAAAAAGTGACAATTTTATGAGCTGATGTTCTAATTTTCCGTTTTCAACACCACCTGTGTGCAGGCTGTTCAGAATCTGAATCCACTGGTGTGCCGCTTCTACTTCATGGACGGCCGCATCAAGGCCATCGATGTCCATCCGTCCGACACGGCGAGCGACGCTATGATGCGATTGGCCGACAAGATCGGGCTGCAATCGCTGGAGGGATGGGCTGTTTACGAGGCAAGTGCTACGACCACCGGCCCACATCATCATCACCTAGTCGGCATCGGACTCGTCGCTCTTAATTTATGTGCCCCTCATGTAGTGTCTTAAGCACCAAGAGGGATACAGACAATTTTGTAGTGCTTAATCCTGCAGTGAAAACACGAGAATCTGAATTTTAATTGACCGTTCATGCTGCTTGCTTCCTAGAGTAAAATTGTTTTTCTGTTCTCCGTCTATTATTTGACTATTGCAGCACACTCCCGAAGGCGAGAGGTTTATTCGTGGCCACGACTACATCGCTGATATCATCTCAAACTGGGAAATGTAAGTGGGGCACAACTCGATTCATCTGTTCAGCAATTTGCACGAACACTTACTGCGTGTCGTCGCTGAGGAAACAATTCTGTTTTCATGGTTTACCTATAGATATTGGCTGTCTGTGTGTTTTGTCTCTTGTTCTCTCCTTCAACTGAAAATGACCTCGCAACTAATATACATCGAATTGAAAGTCCTTTGAATTTATTTATAAAATGTGGCGGATGTTACGTCTCGTGCGAGATAACGCCACATCGAGATCGAGATATGGTTTCGGTGGTTGTCTCAAAGGCAACCTGGGTAAAACCGATTGTAGCAGATATTAACATTTCTAGTGATTATGTGACGTGTGAATCAGAAATTTGATCTGACAATTATCTCGTCTGGCAGGAATCGGCGCAGTTCGGCGCATTTTACCAAGTACTCGACCATCTCCAAGAAGGGTCCCGTGCAGGCGTTGGGAGGCGGCGAGTGTCGTTTTGTCTTTCGCAAACGCTTGTTCCGCAACTCTAAGGAGATTCCACAAGATCCTTGCGAGGTGAACCTGTTGTACGCGCAGGCCGTCTACAATGTGGTCAAGGTGAGAACACTTTTCCGCCTACAAGAAACAAAACTAAAACAACAAAAGAGAGCGAGAGTATATATATTAAACTGAGGTTCTTTGGCTACTTTTGGATTGTGATATTTTAACGGTTTACATGATATGGAAACAACACTTTAATTTCCTCATCTACAACAGACTAGCTGTAAGATAACATCCCTGCACTTTCTTTTGTCGGTATCACTCAAAATTAATGTTAAAAAAGAAATCTGGTCACGAGCACAACTGCCCTCCAACGTCACCACGTTTAAAAAAGGATTTATTTGTGAACAATCTGTTTTGATTGTTAAAAACTAACTCCATGAAATGGAACTCATGTAAATCTGGAGTATGTGTGCGCTTCTTCAAATTATTGAAATGTTCCATTATTTTTATGTGTTTATCATAAATTTATCAGACTCAAGATTTGGTATCAATTAACTCATCCATTTAATTTAATCAGTTTTCAAAAATTCCTTATTCTACTATGTATTTAAATGTATATATTTGTACTATGTTATTCGGATTGTGGCATTTCATTACTTTTTTTATGTTTTTTACTAACGAACAGGCTGACGAATTCCCAATCACGGAGAAGGTGGCGCTGCAACTCGCCGGTCTTCAAGCGCAGGTCTCACTTGGCGAACCTCAGTTCGACAAACTTGACTGGTAACTGATTGATTCTTGCGAAAAATGATTTCGAAAGGCTCATCTCGTTATTCCCGGAATTTTCTCCCGGATTGCTCATATTGGTTTTTGCCGTTGATCATTTTGTCCTGGTGTAGGTATTCGGACGTGGATCATTATCTCTGCACCCGGATCCGGCAAATACGATCAACGTCTGAGTGGATCTCCGCTGTGGCCGAAGCGCATAGAGTGAGCTATTCATGTTCTTCGTATCAAAAGTCATTTATAAATTAATATCTGTTTAATTTGTTGTCTAAATTAATTGATGATTGTTTACTTTCACTTGTGATCCTTGCCATAAAATAACAATGTCGAATCGCTGAGAATATCGAGTGCAGTTGTGAAGTTCATCGGAGTTTAAAATAGAAAAAAGACCAAATATCTTTTGTGTAAAGGACAGTAAAAGGAGTGGTACGATTCTCCAGATGAGACTTTGTCATCTGGGGGAGTGCTGGGGCAGTGGAGATGACCACACCCCTATAAACGATGGTTTGGCCAAATCGAAATTATCAGAGTGGAGTAGAGCGAAGGGTAGTCGGCCGGAAGTACCGAACAAAACGTTCACTTCCTGCACACCTCTAGAGCGATTAAGTCGATTTTAAGTCAGGCTGGTTAGCCACTTTGTTTTGTATAAATTACGTGTTCTGGAACTAACTTTGTAACCAATTGTAATTTGTTTGGAGCTAATCAGAGTTACATTGTGAATAAACGTTTTGTATTTTTTAAATTTAAATTCACTGATGTGACGGGTCACAACAGAAAGATTCTGTACCCCTCTCAGAGCTTAGGCACTATGTGAGAGGCACATTTTCACCAGTACCCCGAGCCAAAGCCCGCGCCGGGAATCGAACCCGGACCGCTGAACCACAGTCCGTCGCTTAACCACGGGATCGCTACGACGGGTCGTACGCTTTTTTCGGTGTTTGCATCGTTGCATCATTAATTACTAGTAATTAATGATCGGGAAACATTAAAAACAATTAAAAAACGATTTAAAAAAATATGTACTGTTTCGAGATTCATAAGAATAACGCTTGTGTTGATATGTTTCGTCATATTGTTCTCGTATTGATGGAAAATGTTTGAAATTTGATGAAACCATGAGCTTTGCTCTAATCTTGCATATTGTTTGAAATTGACAGATGTACGGTTGCGGTAAAACGGATCTGGTGGCGAAGGTCTGGTATCTGACTTGTGTCATGCAATATCCGCAATATGGCTCTGCCCTGTATCCAGTCACCTATAAGGGTTACGTGTCTTACGGTGAGTTATTTCAGATTTTTAATTATATTATTAATATCTGGTTCAGTGATTTTCTTCAATTTATTTAGGTCCTTCAAACTGTTCTTCGAACAGATATAGCCGTATGTGTATTTTTCTCACTTTCGCTTTCGGAGGCTCACTCAAGTAACACATTGTTTTCGATTCGTTGACAAACAAATTATGTCTTCGATAAACAAATTGATATTTGGGAAATATAAATTGTGCTCATTTTTTTGGAAGCACGGACATAATTTTAATTTTCACAAATTATTGATTGTAAATTATTTCTGTTTGCTGTGCCTTTCTTTTTTTTTTTTTTTTGATCAAGCACTGTCTGAATTCACCATCGAAAAAACTAACTTGTACCTACTAATTTGTGTTCTCTGTAGCTTAATATTTGTTGCGTTTAGTTTTAAGTATTTTGTGAACGATTTGTTGTTTTCAATGTTTGTTCTAAAGGAAAAATGTGTATGTGTTCTGACACTCAACGTATGTGGTGCAAAACTGTCGTTATAAATGGTGCCTCCTGTGTTTCACCTCCCGCAGGCAACAACCTCCTGTTGGGCGTGAACTGCGAGGGAATTCTGGTGCTCAAACCCGAAGACAAGGTGATCCTCAACGGATACCGCTACTGCGATCTGGAGTCGGTGCTGGTCGATCCCAGCGATAACTTTATCACGTTCACGCTGCTCAAATCGTTGCCCAACGTGCACAAGTGCTTCGTGTTCGAGACTGGACAGAAGAACGAGATCAGCCAGCTCATCGCCAGCTACTCGCCTCAACACTCCATGCTCATGAAGCAAGCTCATGACGCTATCAAGAAGGTACGGGTTACATGGAGTTCGGAATCGGATAAATATTCTTCTATTCCTTTGAAATGAAATAATTAAGAACTTTGTTTTTTGTTTGATACCAAACTTGCCACCAAGTTTGAGCGCAGAATTACTTTCAAACATCTCTATTAATTCGGTGTCAGTCCCTGGTTCGATTCCCGCCGCTCTTTGTTTATACAACACTGGTGTTTTGGCGACGATATGTGCCCACAATAAATGCTGAAGCACCATTGCATTCGTGTAGCGAATTAGTTGCTACACTTGATTAATATAAAATATCAATAGTGGGTAACAAAAATTATTTTTCTGATCAATTTTTTTGCCGTTTTATGGAACGATGCATTTGACGAGTTCACTGTCCAATCCCCTACCAAATATCCCTGGTTCGATTCCCGCCGCTCTTTGTTTATACAACACTGGTGTTTTGGCGACGATATGTGCCCACAATAAATGCTGAAGCACCATTGCATTCGTGTAGCGAATTAGTTGCTACACTTGATTAATATAAAATATCAATAGTGGGTAACAAAAATTATTTTTCTGATCAATTTTTTTGCCGTTTTATGGAACGATGCATTTGACGAGTTCACTGTCCAATCCCCTACCAAATATATAATAAATTTGACTCAACTGAGTAAAGAAGTGTTCGTTGTCGTTTCTTCGCAGCTAAAGATCTCCAACGACGATCGGCAGCGGCTACACTACGATCTGCTTAGTCGTCGTCGTATCCTGGTGGAGAACAATGTTGTGCGCAAACCCCAGGACGAGAACAGCAGCTTCATTCGAACCACCCTGCGCCGGTAAGTGCGGAAATTTGGTGTTTGGAGATGGCGCCTCAGGCGAGAACGTCTGGATTAGATTAAATAAAAATAGGGGTTGTGTACCTTGGTACTGTCTACCTTGGGTAATTATAAATATTAATTGTCCACGGCGGATGTGGATGTGGTAAATTTGTTTGATGTGAATCGTCATCGTCATAGTTTTAGCGTCAGTTCCCACGGTTTTCTAATTTAATGTTTCGAGCGATGCGATGTGAGCGACAGAAGAATTATCTCCAACTCTTCGTCTTTTTTCGTCCGGCCTGTCCCGGGCACAACCCTCATTTTTATTTAGCATAGTTGCCATCAACGTTTTGTGCACTTGCATAGCGAAACATCATGGAATTAAGTTACCTTTGCAGTCCTAACGAGGCACATCCCCTACTATAGGAGATCTTACGAATAAATAATTAATATTTTCTGAATTTGGTGAATAGCTTTGGAAATTGATACTTAAATTGTCGTCAAAAAATCCACTCACAATTTTTAGGCTCACGGAATGAAACATAGAAAGGTTCTGAAATTTCCTCAGAAATAGATTCAACAACAATACTCTGTCATTTGTTGTTTTGTCAATTGTATGTCATTTCTCTTCTCGCGACACGCCAGGTTCAATCGCAGCCGACTTGAAAAGCTTCGCTCCGAGACACGCGAGGGCGAGGATCTGGGCTCGCCCAATTGCAAGGCGTACGGCCGCAACTTCTGGGCGTTCAGCAAGCACCCGATCAGCCAGTGCCTCACTATGATCACGGACCCGGAGCTGGAGGAGGTGGCGCTCAACATGTTCTCCTCCGTGCTCATCTACTCCGGCCTACTGTCCAGTGAGTTCAATCTGCTCTTGTCAAGCATTAGAATTTGAACGCGGCGGACAAAGTTGGTAAAAAGAATCATTTTTAACGTATCTGGATTATTGTTGTAGATGAACAGGACAAGCCAAGGGAGGAAGATCTCATCGACCTCGTTCAGAACGTGATCGAGCGGACGATGAAGCGGGACGTGCTGCTCAATGAACTCTACATTCAGCTCATCAAACAAACGTCCGATCACCCTGGTAGGTCTCGTCCTTTGGTGACCACTCCGAACAGTTTTAGAGTAGTGAATAGTAACCATAGTGTGATGCATTGAAATTTGTAGTCTAGTTGTAGAGATTTTCAATTGTATTCATTTTTTTAGATCCGAATAGCCGGATCAACATGCGCCATTGGCAACTGCTCAGTCTCCTGTGTAGCGTCGTGCTTCCCACCAATCGGCTCATCTCCAACTACCTCCAAGCTCACCTGCGACGATGCGTGGCCGATGACGTCACGGAGGAGGGCCAGTACGCCCAGTTCGCCCTCAAGGTCAGCATCGCATCGGACATTCAAAATCCGAACCAATCTGACAATCTCCATAACTGGGAAAACACTTTCGTAATTTTCTAAAAAAATTGTTTTAAGCTGTTCTCAAAATTAAAAAGGGTCCATTAAATATTGTGCAAGATATTAACTGCATTAAATATAGAATCAAATTGATAAATTATACATTTAAAATATAAAATAAATGGTAAAATGGCTATACTACCCGAGTGTTTGAAAATTTGTCATTGTCTTGTTTTTCTTGCCATGTTTTTGCAGTGCCTTTTTCGAACGATGGAGACCAAGTCTAGACAGTGGCCACCTTCCAAGCAGGAGATCATGTCCACAATCAATAGGTAAATCCAAATTACCTTTGTCTTTTGAGAGGAAAAACAAAATTAGTGTGTTGTGTGTTGGAACAGTAATTTCTGTTTGAAATGACATGTATCCCTATTTTTCGCTACATTTCCAGGCGTCCCATTTACGCCCGTTTTCACTTTATGGACGGCCAGTATCACTCGGTGGAGTTTGACCCCGCGTCCACCACGCGAGAGGTGAGCAAACCGGATGTCGGATCAATTACCGGAAATTCAAACCCAGTCACGCTGATCACTGGCAGGACGAGACCCCGTTGTGTCGCCTCCTCTGGAAATGCAAAGTTTTTTTGCGGTATCTTATTTGTGTTTTGTTCTGTATCCGTTTACAGGTCATAGAGTTGGTGAAGGCCAAAATTGGGTTAAGACCGGACGCCAAGGGTTACTCTGTTTACGAGGTGTTTGGCAATTCAGGTCGGTTGCTATTTACGCTGTGTTGTTTGGCGTCATATTTATTAAACTATATTGTGGTGATTACATTTTCGTGACAACACCTGGCTTCAGACAATGAGCTGAAGCATTCTGTAATAATTGCAGTTCATTCATGTCGTGGTTATGGCACGCCGAAATAAAATAATTTGACTATGGGCTAGAAAAGATTTCACACCAGTTTTTGAAGTAGGAGTTAATTGTTAGCATTCCATAGTCGGAGTCGGACCAAAATCGGACTGCTTGCACCGTTTAAACAACTATAAATATCTGTTCTTGTATTTTTCTTTTAATTTACTGCAGAGAGGAACATGATGATCGACGAAAAGATCACGGAAGCCATGTACAAGTGGGAGCGGTACAACCAGAACGCGTGGAAGGCGGCCAAAAGGCAACACATATTTCTGTTCAAGGTAAGTTTTAAAACATGAATGATTGAACGATTGTACTAATTCCACAAACATCTAGATGAGCCAAATGGTAAAATCATTGTATTGGTCGCGTGATTTATGTCATCTGCAGCGAATGACTTGAGACTTGAGTGTTCGTTTCACAATTTTTTTTATGACAGTCTTTGTGCGTCTTTATTTACTGCCCAGACCTAGCCAATAATTGTTGGTCAATTCTATTTTCACATAGAAACATCTGTTACTCGATTCGTACATCGATCTCAACGATCCGGTGGAGAAGGAGTTGCTGTATCACCAGATTGTCTACAACATGCGCAACGATCGATTTCCGATCACCGAACAGGAGGCGGTTAGTGCAATTAATACGTCAATCATTCTATTCAATGCTGTGTGAATTTAGTCACGGGTGAGAGTAAATAGAAGTTGTTAATAATTGAGTTACTTAAATTTATTAATTACTTATTATAATGTAGAGGTTAAATATTTTGGGTATTTAAATTTTTATCATTTTCATCATGCTCCGCTGTATTTTAGTCTCTTAAAACTGACTTTTCCTTCTTGTAGATAATGTTGTGCGCGCTGAAGGCTCAGGCAGAAATGGGAAACTTCTCTGTCGATCACGACGACTACAGGTAGGCTAAACCGGAAGCTGCCACCATTATCTTATATGTATCCATTTGGAGGAATTCATTGTGATTATTCAATTCAAATCGCAGAACGAAACATTGGTATTGTGAACCGAATAATATATATCGAAAAAATAATTCTTCATTTCGGGTTTGAGCCGAGCTAGTTACCTCCCGTCCAAATGACCAACTGTTTTAAAATCTGATTCTCGTACAGAACTGTGATGGCTCGCTGCCTGCCACCGAGAATCTTGGTGAACGTGACCAAGGAGGCAGTGGCCATGCAGCACCAGAGTCTGGTCGGATTGGACAAAGACCAGAGCAAGCAGTCGTTTTTGAATCTGGCACAGAGCTGGCCGCTGCACCGGGCCACCATCTTCGAAGTGACGGTGGGTGATGAGATTTTTGTAGAATACTAACCCAGTGAATTAGTCCATACCTCGACAGCCAATTTCAATTTTTTGTAGACTCGTCGTAGCCCAGTTGGTATCGGTGTGGCTCGGTTGTCCCGGGTTCGATTCCCCCGGCGCGGGCTCTCGATTATTCGATCCCGGGGTACTGGTGCTCCTGACATAGTGCCTAAGCACCAAGAGGGGAATAGAAAATCTTGTAGGGATATTACGTTACAGTGAATAAAAATTAAAAGATTCCTTTTTATCATCGTCCGTAGCAATCGTATACGTCCGTTTGGCCCAAGGTGCTGTGGCTGGCCATCAATCAAAAGGGGGCACACCTGATGGAGCAACGAACGAAAGTATGTGTCCAACCACGTTCGATATGATTCCTAACGAGCTATTTGAAATATGGTTAAATTGTCGGCTGAAATAGGGAATTTAATTTTGTATTTTGTTTTTAAATTAAACCCTACAGAATGTGTTGTGCACCTGCGAGTATGACGATATAGTCAGCTACAGTCCGTCGCTCAACAGTCTGATGCTCGTGACGGGGAGCGTCGGCAAAGGGAACAAGTACATCTTCAACACCACACAGGTGAGTCAACTCGGGCTTCTATTCAAAATCGGTCAAGATAAACTGAAAAATTGTGCTTATTATTTTGAAATGATTTAGCCTGATCAAAATATTTACTTTTATTTTTTATATTTCAGCGCATGGTTTTATTCAATTTTTTTTTAAATGATTTGATTTGAAATGATTTAGCCTGATCAAAATATTTACTTTTATTTTTTATATTTCAGCGCATGGTTTTATTCAATTTATAATAGGTTACAACCATCAGCAAATTATTGTTCACCAATACGCGAATTTCATGTGGGCCTTCACATTGCCATGACAATTTTTGAATGTCACCAAGGTCACATTACAGAAATATAATTTGTATCAAATATGGTCGCCTCTATGTTTTATCGTTTAGCGGAATTCCTTTTGAGAAAAATGGAAATTTACATTCACTTGTTTTAAATAACAAATATGTCAGTGTAGTTCAGGGCATTCTTTTTATGACGTGACCCAAAATGGTCCGTCTGTCATCCGTAGTGACATTAGGACCTGTACAGAATTTGCCAAACTTGAAGTGTCAGGCCTCCACTAATTTAGTGGCATTGTTTGTACGTTTTTTTGCAGGCAACCCAGATTGCCCACCTGATCAAGGACTACACCAAGATCCTCTGCCAGAAGCTCGCCGAGCCACGCTGGGTGCACGAACATGAGCTGCACCACTCGCTCGAGCTGCAACGGGTGGAGACGCCCAGCCGTCAGCAACAGCAGCAGCAACTTCCGCTCCGCCAGCGACCGATTAGCATCCTGCACAAGCCACTTCCGCAATTCATCAGCGACGAGATATGTATATAAAAAGCCACCGGTCTCTCGATAGCATCCCCACCCCCAACTTTCTTCCTTTTTCCTCTCGCCCCACGCCATATTTAAGAAAAAGGATATTATTGTATTATTGAGGCTGCGAGAACAACGGGGGGGACACCATTCTGAAAAAACAATTTACTTTTTCCACAATTCGCCTGACGACTGTAAATTAATGATGGATAAAATATTGCACGAGTACCAAATTTAGGACTCAAGGTTTTCCACCTGGAAATTTTTGCACAACCATCAGACTACGAATCACTGACCGCACCGCTGATGGGGCGCATCGGGTGACCGCTAATTATTTTCACAGTATTCACTATTCCAACAGAGCCTACATGATGTTGCAGAACATGCGTCACTGACTCACACTCAGTTTCGATCGATTAACATCCGCAGTTTCAATCGATCTGCCGCAGACCTTGTATACATTTTGTATTAATTAAACAAATTGGTCTTGACTCGCCTGAAAAAAAATATGAGAAATAGTACTTTGGTGTTTTCAAAGTGGCGTCCCCACCATTCGAAGCTGCTGCTCGTGTTCCACGAACGAATTTTTTATTATTTTAATTTAAAACATAATATATATAAATATATATATATATACAGAGACATATATAGATATAAAATGAGCGCGACCGTTTTTCCGGTCGGAACCGATGATCATCTTCCATTCAATTGTGACGTTTTTCGTTTTTTTATCGCTCTTTATAGAGCTAAAGCCATTATGGGAAGATCCACTTTATCTCTCTCCCTTCTTTAAATTAGAGCCAATTACTCATTATATTCATAGAATTATCTTTTTAGACAAACGCAAACTCAACAATATGTGTGTAAAATATTTTTTAAAAAACATTGTCGAGTCAAACCTGCTGCATAAAATTGACGTAGAAATAAAAGAAACCGAAGAAAGAACAAATTATCAGTGAAAATACAAACATTAAACATGTTTCGATCGTTTTCTTGGTTCTTCGGGGATGTTTTATTTCTACGTCAATATTTTTATATTTTGATGCCAAATTTATGAGAGCATAAGAATGTTAAAATATGAGTATACGTACCGTATTTTTCTGTTCATTGCGCGCACCCCAAAAATCACATTCCACTCTCCAACCCTCCGTTTAACTCTCTATCTTCGTTTAGCTTTCTCTTTCTACTTATTCACCGTGAAGAAATAAGAGAAGTAGAAAGCTAAACGAAATGAGGCGTTTTAAAACGGAAATGGTTGGAGAGTGGAATATGATTTTTGGGGTGCGTGCAATGAACAGAAAAAATACTGTATATTTGAAGCCAATCGAACGTCATTGACGATCCTTTTTTATTTTTTTGTGGTAGTTTTCAACAGAAAACAGTTTGTAGATACATCTGGATGAAAATTAAGCGAGTTTGGCGATTGAAAGTTTCAATTCTTAAAAAATAAATAGAAAAATTCTTCACTAACTGGCTTATTGCTATTTGAAAATAGTTTATTTGTTTGTGAATTATTTGGCGTGAAGTTTTTATTTTGTTTTTCAACAAGGGATCTCATACCTGTACTTTGTTACATTTTTTAGCAGGAAATGAGCGACAACGAATTACGTTTGTTCAATGAATTCCTAAAACAAATTTGATATTGGGCTCAGTATGAGTTGCTCTGTTGTGTAACGTATAAAAATGTTCAAATCATTTTTACACTTTTTTTATATATTTGGTTGCATTTCCAATTATTTTTCTATTGTGACAATATCGGACGCAGTTGGCAAATTTGACAAAAGTTGGACTGTTTCACAGTGACATGTCGCGGTACTCTAGTCACCAGCTCCACCCCTATACCTCCATCCCCATTGACTTCTGCCCCAGTATATTTGAACGAAACATTGTGTCTCGGGTGGTGACCATTTTCGACATTTATCTTGACTTTGAGGGAACTCCCAAATATTGGTCACAAAATTGATTGTAAAATTGATACTCGAAAGTTCGCTCGATTGTTCATAATACAGGTTTAAATGTGTATCGATTGGCGAACTCTAGACGGAAATGAAAATGTAAGTTAAAAACACGACAATTCATTTCTAGGTTAAATGTTCAAAGTTGACGCGTTGGTGCAAAAAAAAAAAATAGTCGAGATATTGTCGAAAATGTGCACCCAAATTCCATTCCTTCTTGCAGAGTGTGGGGGCCATGAGATTGTAGTGGCATACGCACGGTTGACGAATCATGTTGTTGCAACAATTGAATTGAATGTTGCAATTTTTTGTGATTTTTTGAATAAATTGTTGAACGAGTTTTTTTTTTAAAGCTTCATTATCTCCATTTTTCTTAATTTTTCATCATTTTTTAGATAAATACTTAAGATTTTCTGGTCGTCGTCGTCTGTTACGGTTATCTCCAGAATGATCGCGAGTGCTTAGTCAACGAAATTGAAAATAAATCATCCAACATTGGCATTGTCGCTTGAAATGGCTATTCGTGAAAATATAAATATAATCAAAAATAAATTTGAGAGCTCGCGCGAACCGATCAATCGACGATGGAACGATTCCACCCTATTTCTGGCAAAAACTATTCTACCATTATAAGTCGCCAGATACCAAGTTGGTTACATGCATGCAAAGCTGATCCAGAAAGTAAGTAACGTTTTGGTATTAAAAAAGGTTAGCAATTTGTTTTTATTTTCATTTTATTACAGAAACATCTACACACCTTAAACTGCGAATTAAGGCATATTGGTACTAATTGCAAGATACCCCCTCCGTAGAATTCGGCCGCCTGCGACCTGAACCATTTCTGGACGTTTACCTTGATCTGTCTCATCATCACTTGCAAAGTGATGATTCACAATTTCTTGTAATAAAGATCGTGAAATGTTTTGAAAATGCATTGACAAATCAGAAATCATGAATCGCCTATTCGAACGAACTTTTTCTGGTTTTCTTTTAGTGATTAAACCAATTCTTCGGTTAAATAGAAAATGAGGCTAGCATAGATCTAGCACTATAATCCGACAGTTACAGTAATGGTGGATATTTGAAGATAACTTCTCGCTGTCACACAACAAGATAATTTGAAACTTATAAAATTGAGATCGTCTACTTACACCCTACTGGGCCCAGTAAGTAGACGAGCTCAATTTTATAAGACTGAGTGTAGCGTTGGTCAGCGAGAAAGTATCTTCAAATATCCACCATTATTGTAACTGTCGGATTATTGTGCTAGATCTATCCTAGCCTCATTTTATATTTAACCAGATATCTGACTCGGCGTGCTTCGGCCACATTTTATTCAATTCTTCGGTGATTAACGAATCAACGAAACGATCAATTCTTTCTGAAAACTGGATTTTCTGGATTCCTTCTTTGCATTACGAGTGAGACTATTCAGAAAAAAATGAAGTGTACGAAAAAACAAAGGGACTTTTTCAAATATCTTGACAATGGAGGAATAACACCTCCGTGGAAGTGCGAGTGATCCTGTTCCCCTAAAGTTTGGGAGCCAGCGAGCACTGGGAGCGCCATGATCGTCACTATGTGGTGACTGGAGTTGAGCCGGTTGCCAAAGGCAGGGGGTCACCGGCTTGATCCCCTCACGAGTGCGCGCGCACCAAGCGATGACGCAGTTCTCATCTATTGCTTTCGGTCTCGCTTTATCGACATCGGATGTTTTGCAATGTTTTTCCGTGTAGTACTTTCTTG
>JAQGBY010006062.1:0-13675 GCA_034698785.1 Mycogona germanica
AGTTTCATTGTCATTCCGCATTTTTCACACGACAAAATGGACCTTCAGGGCGAAGAAGTTATTCCGTCAACAAAATATTGTTTACTTACAAATAATTTTCTTCCAGTGGCTCTTCAAATTGGCCGATTTTTTTTCGATTGACCCAGTGCCATTTCATCTCGCTTGTCTGAAAACCGTCGCATAACCTTTAACCCCGCGCTAAGGCGCGTGAAAATTAAAAGATGTGAAAGGATAAATACAATTTCTCATTAATCAGTCGCCGATAAACAACATAGTCAATTTTTAAACTATTCACTTGTTCGGGTGATTTGATTATTTGTTCTTTGGTCTCTAACACTTACATATCTTTTGTCGTGCATGCATTTTTCAACTGTGACCCCTCCAAGGTTATGATTGGGGTAACTGATAGAATGTACTGTGGCGCTGCGATCTTTTGCATCTCATTAATTAGCTTCTGTGACGTCGGCGGCGAAGGGTATAAAGTCGGGCCGGACTCCAAAATCTGTCATTAAATTATAAAGGTCAATTGGGATTGGTCGGTAAAAAAATTGGGGAATCAGAGATGAGCAAATTTTTAAGTATTCTCGTAGTTTTCGTGTTGGTTTGTTCCGTCCAATGCTTGATGAACAACTCTGTCGACGTTTTTGTAAATTTTCATGGGTGTTTGGGAAATATTTCCTTGAATTCCGGAGAGCAGGGTTGCCGGTCTGTAACAAATGTTTTTTTTTCATAGTAAATTTGTCTGAATCTGGTTACGTAGCTTTGGCAGTTTCAGTTAGACAATATTTTATTTTCTCCTGTAGTTCTGCAAATGTGTGCATTAGTAACTTATTCGACGAAATCGAACCGTTCATCAAATCCGAAGTTGACCTGAGTGTGAAGCTTGGAATTACGCTAGGCCTAGATAGCTTCAAGCACGACTGCAATTTCATATATAGCGAAAGTAAGTAAAACCTCTTCTGAAATATGTTTTGCGTGAATGACTTTAGGAATAGTTAATTATTGTGGGTTTTAGTAAATTCGCGACGTTCTATTTAGACAATTTCTCTTTTAAAATGCTGAAGGTTTATTTGTTTTCTCTTGCCTATAGCAGAAAGGAATCTGGTGTCTTGCCAAATGCGCCAAATATCAGATTGTTTATGGATTGTGTCATCTGGCGAAGGAGTCTGCGGGTAATTTTTGTGATCTTTGTTTTTAAATTATGTTTATTTACCATTTTGCTTACTTGAATTTGTTTGCCTCATATATGTAGGGATATTAAAGTGCTGGTTACGTGCTTGGGACCAGACTCGGTCTTATGTTTTAATCGGATCTACTCTAACCTCGTCCGCTTCCTGGCCATCGGCGTTTGGGATTCGAATAACTGCGACTCTGGTAAAATATTTCCTAAAATTTTCGGTTTTTGTTCGGAGCTTGCTGATATGTAATCTTTTTTTAATCTGCCCTTTGTCTTCTGTAATCTAAACTGTTTAAAAGATTTATTGCTTCATTTGTGCATTGGTAAGAAGTACTTAATAGAATTACTTTCCCTCTTCCACAGATGGATCGTCCCTTTCGTTTGTAAAGGGCGCTGCGAAAGGTCACTCAAACGTCACGTCTGACTTGAATCTCCATCTGGAAGCTGAGGAAATCGATCCCATGTACTTGGAGCAGGAACCGGACGAAGAGGATGGCTACGAAAGTTACTACATCGGATCGTCTTTCGCCGACGCACCGGCTACCGCGAAGACTTTCGGCTTCTCGGTTGACCACGACTGGGAGTTGGACCACGACACTAGCGACCACGAGGATACCCTCTCCGAAGCTGAAGTTAACCCCAATAGGAGCGCTCGCAACACAATGTTCCACGAACTTGGCCAGATGAACGAGTCTGAGTTGTCTGTGTTTGGCGAACGACTAAAGGCCAGCAACCTGACCTTTATCCTCGCGAACTTGACCGCCTTAGCCAACGCGACCGACCCGCGCCACTCTGGGTTAGAGTGGGACTCGACAAATTTCAGCGGCCACCCCATGGATGAGCAGTCTAATTCTACGGAAATGGCAGAGCTGATATCTGCTGAAAGCGTTCGACCGCCAAATAATACCACTGCGCACGAGATGTTGCCTTCTGTCGAGGTTGGTCAGGACGACACCACCAGTATCCGGAGCTCTGGCTCCACGCCATCTGTTAAGCCACCAGGTGGCCCCAATACTAGCACCGGTTACAAGCCGCCGGTAGATGGTCGCAGTAACTTATTGTTCTGTGGCAGCATTGCTGTTCTGATACTTCCGGTTCTGTTTAATTTAATGTGAGCTTTTTGTTTTCGTATTAATGTTTAATTTTGGCCGTTGTCTTAAAATAAAATTGCTATACTGTGCATTTTATGAAGTGTAAATAAAAAATTTTAACAGTTTGGAAGTGTTTGTTTCTAGTGTTACTTTAGGAATTACTTTTTGTTCTTTAGACTGGACTCATTTCTACACATGCAAATGTTTAGAATTATATGCAGTCAAATTTCGTAGCGATGGTGCATTTCATACAGATTGTTTTCTATAAAGCTGAGGCCCATAACTGCAAAGGACGAGCCGCCACTGCTTGCATGAGGTTGTTTCGGCCTTGTCCTTTTGGAAGGTGTGAGTGCGGATGTGTTTCCACATCCCACTCTCCTCCCACGTTTACCCTGCACTCGTTACGTGAGTGGTTCACGGTTGGCTGACCGTACCAGCAACCCCTGTCCCTGTTTAGTCTGACGCATTTCCTCAAAAATCATGTTCCGCAATCGACGCGCTTAATTCGCCGGTTTCTCGTTTTTATCGCGTGATCAATCGGTGAGTGTTGGTAGAGGAACTGTGACTTGAAGGTCTTTGAACTTGGAATTTTGAGAAATGTTGCGCTCATTTTTATCGAAAGTGACACTACACTACCTTCATGATTATGTGTCAGTTCTGTTGTGGGCACATCACTAGGTGATGTTGCAGTTGTCGCCGCAAGGATGGCTTGGAACACTAATACGCGATTGTCCAAAAACCTATTGACATCACCGTCGATAGTTCATTCATCAAATATAACTGCGAGCGATCAACTGATTTTCGAGGGCACTATCAAGTGCCTACAATAATTTCATTGAAACAATTTATTTTTAAATCTGACTGTTTCATCCATGGTATTTGTTTTCGGTGGAGCAAAAACATGTTTCCTCATATTTGTGAGGAGGGGGAGTGTTTGTTTTCTTTTTATTTCGCCAATTACGTTGGATACATGAGAATGTCGCTCCCCCTCCCTCATCGGATGGAATGCGATTCGTAGCGAGAGTAGGCCGTCGTCGAGGATGAGTGACATCGAAAATTAACTCGTTACGGAATGACTGGCAGCCAATTTCGCCGCCACGATTACCCGCCTCACCAAACCCAACTTCTAGATTATAGGAGAAAGAGCGGAAAGGTTCCTAAGGTTCCTAGGTAGATGGTTCACCCTGGGCCAAAAACAAACTAACTAGCCTCCCCCTCCCAATCAATTAAAAAATAAATTTTCAACGCGTGTTTGACATGTACATGTATTGTTATGGATGGAATGGTAACTGCAAGCTGCGAGCAATCCTATACAGTGTGCATACAGAGAAATTCCTAGGAGGGCTGCTCCTAGTGGTCACCTATATAATTTGTCTACGAGTAGAATTCCATTTTGGTGTAGTTGTGGAGCGAGACGATGTCTCTCCACCCCCTCCCACTCACTCATCCACCCGTCATTAATGCATTTTGTGTACATAACGAGCAGTACCCGAAGAGTGTATTGGCGCTTCGCTGGTTTTTATTGAATATATGCTCTCTCTTACAGAGTCGAGCCGACCCGTAGTTGGCGTCATAAAGCCAGCCGCTCTTGCACAAATTCTCACCTGACGATCATTGGTAGTGGTGGTGGTGGTGGTGGTGAGGGGAGAAGGGGGAGCGTTCGATAAAATATCGTCGTTTTGACCCGGTAGGCTTAGTCGTGTGTCAAGATATGATCCCTAGACCCTCCGCTAATATTGTTACACACGACTCGTTACATTTTATGGTCGATATATTGAAATGCGCGGATA
This sequence comes from Mycogona germanica, assembly GCA_034698785.1. NCBI lineage: Eukaryota > Metazoa > Arthropoda > Diplopoda > Chordeumatida > Chordeumatidae > Mycogona > Mycogona germanica. The sequence continues at coordinate 4,059 of JAQGBY010006062.1, forward strand.
AATGTGAACGGATAGATGAATTGGATTGTAATTTTTTTTTGGATAGAATGGAGTAGTGTTGTGCATTATTTTAGTTTTGTGGATGGTTTCATGGTTTCCACCATGTTTTCGTCTAGTAAAATAAAGACCATAATCCGATGTAACTGTTTAAACAACGGCGCAATATTTTTTTTAAATTTTTATATTTCGGATAAGTGGCGTCTAAAATAATTTTCTTGATTGAAAATTTTCTGTGTTTTATATGAATTATTAAGGGAGGGAAATTGAAAAGAATTGCCAATGGATCGGGTACAGAATTATTTTCATAAACTTCTGGGAATTTTGAAATTATTTTCGTTCAAATAAGTTATTTGAATTGGCATTTTCTGTATTTCACGTTTATATTAGTGATTTGAAAATGTAATTACCTGTATTTTAAAAATTTAAATGCAAAAAGGTCATATCGAAATGTAGTTATTCGATATTGTAGTAGTCGTCACGCACAGGATAAGAAATGTTTCAATTGGTTAGTTCATGTATGCTATTAATTATTAAATTTGGATTAGCTCCAAGAAATGTCGATTCATTTTATTTCGCAAACTTCTCGGTACTTCGAAGATATTTCACACACAAATTGAATTGCTCCGGCTGTTCCTGGACGCGTCGCTAACTGAATTACGACGGGATGTCATGATTGCAATCGAATTGCAGGACTTGTTCCATTGAAGAAAATTCAGCATTTCATAAAAATTGTATAAAAGTGGTCGCACTTCATTTCATTGAGTAATCGCTAACTCAAGAATATCGCCGATGTGGCTGCTCTAAGTGGTGTAGTGGATGAAGCTCGTTCATCGCAGAACGATGGTTCAATTCCCTGCCGAGACGTCCGGACTTTTTCGGGCGAGAACACTTCCTACACTTGCCTTCCTTGGGAATGGAAGTCGTGGCTGTACGATATCAGCTACTCGTTAAAGATCCCTACCCAGGTTTCAGACTTAGTCTAGACAAAATTACCAATCTTTAACAAATACTCTGTTTGTCAAGAGAGAGCTATTCAACTATCGATTATTTTCCCAGTGTACGGTCACAGGAGGAAATATACGTCGTGTTCTGTTAGCTCTAATGTATGCACGCGTGCAGGTTATGTCCTCTCTGGAGGGGAGGACGTGAGGGGAGGGCAGTAGGCGACGGGAAACGAACGGGCACGCGACCGACTGGTGACGTCACGCGCGTGCTGCGCATTCGATCGTTCCAGTTTGGGTCGTCGGCTCTTGGCTGCTGCTGTTGTACAGTAGTAGTTTCGAACGGAGAGACTGCTCGCCCCAGACGCCACCTTGTTTACAGTCGATGGTCGGGCTTCGGGCGGCGTGGTGGTTCATAGTCATCGTCCTGATTGGACCGTACACAGGTACATCCGCTCTCCTGTTATCGCTTGTGTTTCACAATTCCTGGGATTATTTAGCGCTAGTCGGTATTTTTGTGCTTCCGGTAAATTTGGTGCTGAGTTTTGTCGGTGACGTCACGTTGACGCACGTCTGCTGCTGCTACTGCTGACGGACAGGTAAGCCTGTCTTGCCTTCTTCAGTGGCTGATTTTATGTCGTCAAGAATTGAGGAGGAAGTTGTTCGTTTTATTTGTTTGTTAACCGGTGCATTTGCTTAAAAAACTTTTGTTATTCTATGGTGGGGTTATACAACGAACTAAAATGACGAAATGGTCATTCGTAAAATTTGGGGATCTTTATATTATTTTAACCGATGTGTCATGTTTATCGTACCATCAACCGCGGATGATGGGATGGCACGACACGTGGTACGCGTGGCTGCTGATTTCCAGTTTGATTCGAAACCACTTCATTATTAGTGACAGAAGGTCTTCACTATTATTGATAGTATTTCCGTAAATACGTCAATTAAGAGGTAGACGTCATTCGGTCTCGAGCGGAGGTTCTGGTTTCGAATCCGGTTCGCGATCGACTGCTTTAGAAATGAATTGTCCATCCTGCCCGAGGATGTCAGATTGATTCCTAGTTTCGAATTCCGGTTCGTGTAAAATTTGGGTAGGGTTTGCCCCTGTGCGGCTAGTGGGTCGTGCGGATGATGCGTAGTGCGGTTTTCTGCTCAGTACCTGATTCGACCGACAAACACGATATTGCGTTATATTTCCCAATCGTATAGAGAATCGTGAGTTTGCGAAATTCGCACAGTTCATTTCCTGCACGTTCGAAACTAGACGATTTTCTATGTGTTTAAACTACGCTAACGACGTCACCACATGTTTCTCACGTACGAGTTACGGACCACTGCCGGTTCACAACCTTTATATTGATGCTCACTGATCCATTCAGGTGGCTCATTTTTTTTTTTTTTGGTAGCGACAGGTGGTTCCGTGAATCAACGTCGCTATTCACAGAAATGTAGCAGTCGTTACGTCGCACATGACGAATATGTCCTCCTGGGACTTGGTGTGCACATTCATGTGTAACTAACAACGATGATTCTTTCAGTAAACTAACGGATTCCAGTTTTGGTATAGAGGAACGAGTTTCGTATTTTTGAGATATTAATTGAATCATTCGGGATCTAGTTTGTAAAATGTCGCTGGCATCAATGGTAGCACCTGATTGGCGTTCGAATGTTCAGCGCCATTTTGGTCAAGTGGAGACGCCATCTTGGAATTTTACTTAAACTTCAACGACTCATATCTCGGGAAATACTCAAAATCGAGATCTGAAATAACTTGTGCTCAACTACAAATTAGCGGAACTATCTACAGCTCAAATTTTATTCTATTTCGTTAGCCCGTAAACACTAAGGAGGACAACCAAAAGGAAGAACAAACTGTCAAGATTATAGTACAGTATTATAATATATTGTAGTTTTAAATTTTCTAATTTCAAGTTATAAATGCAAATTTCCAATCGCATTCTTTCATGAGTCGTTTCGGCGAAGGTCTCACGAGGTTAAAAAGCTTAGTATTTGTAACGATCATGTATTTATGATTGTTTACTCAACAAATTCGTTGAAGTGGAACTTGGTAATTGCCCGACTATATTTATTTTTCCACCAATACGAAGAGTTCACGCCGCACCGACACGAACTTCACAGTTTTTAATGAACTGCAAATATAGGTCGAACTATGAACATTTCTACAAAGTTTACTACCTGTATTTGTATTATTTATTGGTGAACAGTTTCAATGAATTTGGGTTAATCGATCACTACACGCACCTAACGATACCGATGAACAAGTGATTTTTCTTTAAAGAAACACATCATTGTGTGATTGTTGTTTCTTTATGATCGTCATAGAGGTGATTATTTACTGAAAATAGACATGACTTTTTCTCCTCTAATTTTTACCTTCTGGTTACGGTTCGCTGCTGTTACCATCGTGCTGCTGGGTCGCATGTTTGCAATAGACTAATGAGTTTTCGTGCCATAATATAACGATAAACGCTCCCGGAAAATGCACATTTTCATTATACATAGGGACCTACCCGATGCACAATTACACGAATACACGGTAATCGTGTAAACCGTGTAGTTTTCAAATTTCCGCCACCGAACGCAAAAATGCGGTGCTATATCATTGAATCGTTGAAATCCTATGGCTGAGTGGTTGAATTATAGAAGAAATTTGTTCGGATAACTGATAATTCAATATCGATTGTTAAAATACTATTTTAGTTAGTCTTGTTTTAAGCGGTCACGTGAATACGCCCAGCCATAAATCAATCACATAAGATTTTTGAAAGTGTTGGTGTTTTAGAATTTCAACGTTCTGTTTTTACTGAAGCGGAAGAATACGCCCTGCTGTAAATTACCCGAGTGTTTTTAAAGTGTCGGTGCTTTATAATTTATATAGGCGAGTATTGGTTTAAGGGTTCGAAAGTACATGTTTAGTACAGTATTGAAATACATGTACTTTCTTTTACGGTGGTCACGCCCAAGAACTGCTTGTTTAAAAGTACGAGTGTTTCTCTGAATTGGCATTACGATGTCAACCTCATTCAAATAAACGTTTGGTCATTCCAAGAAATAGCTTTCTCGAAAAGTGTGAAGTCCAACTCAATCTATGTAAAAGTAAATTTTTAATTTATATTTTTTGACGTGTATGTTCAAAAACTTTCGGGCCGAAAATGCAACGCAGCACAGCTGAAACCGTCGTCACTCATGTGATGTGTAAATGATTTACTTGTAGATTGTACATGTACTGTAATATTGTGTAGACAGGGTGGTTAAAAATGTTTGCATTTGTCGATCAACCGATTTGTAAGACATTTAGGACATACGCGAGTATTCAGAATCCAGATTTTTTAAGCTAATGGTAATTTCGTTTTTTTTACATTTTGGTTTTTGTAACATAAGATTGATTTTGTTATCGGTTCAGTGGTTATCACATATATTATTTGAATGGCTCGATTGTCATTGATGGTTAAGGTCGTGTGACATTTCTGGAAATTCGCTTAGTAATCTGGATGACGACGACAACAACAACGTCTTGCCTAAATTATGTTCCATCCAGTTTGATTGCGTGTTTGGCCAGAATAACAACCTGTTTTTTCCGCCGCAAACCTGATTCTGCTGTTTAGAATAATATTTCTTCTAACAATAAAAAATCATCGATGCGTTTCGTTTCGAAGTGTTTTTCCGCTCAAGTGGCGCTTTCACGATGAAGAAAAAACATTCTACGGGAAATAAATGATACATCTTTTTTTCTCGAAATGTTTAATTGCGTAAACACAACACCTAACATTGACATTTCCACGGTTACAGTTACTGACATTTGCACTAGTTTCTCTCGCAATTGGCAATGGGGAAATAAGTATATACATGTAGGTTTGAAATAATTTCACATGAAATGTTTTATCAATGTTCCACCAATGGTCGATCAGCCCACTAAACCTGTGCGCTATATAGCCATGATGTCAATAATGAAATGTACGAACAAACCAGTTGAACTAATTCTGAGTGTTTGAATATTTATTAATTTGCATCATGCCTGTTTATTCGAAGTTTCGGAATCTAATTTCGATCGTATTACTAATGGGTAGTCGCTGATGTTTGAACCCAATGTGGATGGCGATGGTTCAAGCCAAAATGGTGGGATATTTGTTCACAGCAACCTTTATTGCGGAATAAACTGTACCTATTGATGTTGTGTGCGTGTGCAGATATTTAGAAACAAAAGCAAAATGGAAATGGACAATTGCTGGGCCAATCAAGTCCATCCATTCTTACCTACATGAGCGTGTCCGAGTAACAACGCAACATTAACAAAATCGATAATGAAATCGCCGATGCAATTCAATAACTGCTGAATCCAATGCTCCAGACCTTTCCCTTTTATAAGCGCTTTAATGATCACTTTTCATAACTGCTCGATCATGTGAGACCAAGGTAGCGAATGCCTGACGAGAAACTATTTTATTAATATAAAAAAAAGAAACTTACATTGTCTCTAAAATAAATCATTAACTAAAAATAATGGGAAAATTAATTTTGATTCGATTAGTCACAGAACCGATCCTACGATAAATACTATACTTTGATTAATTAGTGTATGAAGTTTGTTCCCATGTTTCATTACATAAGTATCAATGTGCGTCACCCATTTGCTGTTCGATTGTTTTTTCAATTTCTCATTTCAATTTATTTTCTATCGTAGGTAAACAGAGTTGGCCGTTCCTCTTCGGTTGACTTTACGTCGGCCGTCACCGATCCGTCCCACCGCCGATTGGTGGCAGCACCATCCGACGCCGCTCCGAACGTTCTTACCGATCACGTCCGGCACCACCGAAATGGTGGCCGGAGTCGCCACCACCGCGGCGCCCCTGTTGTCGATCCGGCCAAGACGATTCCCGATCGCAGTCGCAGATACGTGATCAGTCCGGCCGGCTCGTCCGCTGACCGCGTGACGTCATCGTCCTCGTCGTCGGTGACCGTCAGACGTCTTCGTCAAGGTGATCGTGTTCCGGTTCCCGGAGGTGGCGCCTCGGTCGTGATCGAGGCCTCAAAGTTGCACGAGCTCCTTAGTTCTCTGGACGTTCACTGTGATTTTACGTCGCTGTCGTCGACTGATCGCCAGGTCGAGTCCAGCCGATCGGGTGACGCTGGAGTAGCGCCGGAACAGGAAACCAACCAGGATCCGGAAATAAATGAAGGTAGGATTCTTACTCATTACGCAATAGACAATAGTTCATTTTGAATTGTTAGATTCGCACGTAGAAAAATGTTTTAAGCAACGAGATGAATAACAACAAAATTATGACCTTAACAGGTTTTTCGATGTGGTCATGAAGTGATACTTAAATGAGTTAGTTCTTAAATTACTTCAATGTTTCTTTTTCAGTAGATATTGCAGAGTACGTGTATATATTCTTCATTTAAAAATTTTTTTTTAATCTTTTTATGGTTCTAACAGTTTTTTTAAACAAGAGATTGACTAACGTGATCATTATTATTTGGAAATGGCTCATAAATAAGTTCTTTAATGACTTCTTAATGCTTTTTCCATAGCTTATCCAGACAAAACCATTCTACGAGTATCTATTCTTCAACTTTACATATTTTTACATGACGACAATTTATGGCCTTAACAGATTTTTCTCAACAAGAGAATGACGTTAATAACCTTTTGGAAATTAGTTTTATATGAGTTCTTTTTATGAGCTTTTTAGTGAGTTTTTTTCCATAGTTTATCCAAAATAAACCCATTCCATATTTTCTTCATTCGTTGGATGTGCATTTTTAATAAATCACTTTCAATGGAAAGTCTGTTTCGGATTCATTGTTATCTGAGAACCGCGCGTCAATGCACGTCAAGCTCAGTCATGATTTAATTCGCCTGCCACTAAACATAAATAATATAATGCTTGTATGAGGTGCGTACCCTGGTTATATATTTTTTTGAGGTCAAGTCGAGATTTAAAAAAAAATCTTTTATGTTTCGAGGCGGCTTTGTCGCACACGGTACAAATTCTGATTTGGGCAGGCGCGAATTAACTGTAGTTGCCGTGTCGAGTCTCGTTGGAAGACATTGACCCGAACTTCTTAATGATTGATTCGCCGTTGGTCTCCAGGAACAGAATTCGTCATTCGGTTCCGGGTATAAAATCGCATTTGTTCAGGTACATCGATGCGACCGCCCACGCTTTGTGTCTGAATCTTTACCCAATGCGGTCTCCAAGGGATATTCCCTGGGCAAACAGTGAACCACACACCCTAGGTCTCTGTCATGAATTCGGTTTCTTGTTTGAGGTGGTCGTGAAATGTTGTCATAATTTTTTTAAAAACAATTTTCGAATTTTAAGGAGTTGATATTCATTATTTTTTGTATCCACCGGAGAGAATTAAAAATGTTTCAAATTAAACATTTTGAAAACTATTTTTAAAATGTTTTAATATTTTTTAGCTCCTGACTGAAATACATTGAGGCTCCTCTAAATCGCCTAAAACACCTAATCGGACTTGTTGACACATTGTATCTTCAGTTTTCCTCGAACGCCCCCTTTTCCATCCCACACACCTGTGATTTGAGCTCTGGGCTTTTGCCCATACAGAATCCATCTTAACAACTGCGTGTATCTACCTGCATCAATATATCACATGTGGCGTGACATGTGGAATTGGTTGCGCATTTCGCTCCCGAGAGTCAATCGAGCGGTGGGGGTGTCAGTTCTCGGTCTTATCCTGGCTGGATGTCCCCTAGACTAGGCCTACTCTAGGAACTCGCTAAGGACAATTTTTAGTGTAATTGAGTTCACAAGTCTCCCCCTTTTAAAATTTAAACGAAATTGCTAATAACCTTGTACGTGATAACCACTTCCTCACTCTAGAATTAATAATTAACAGTTGGTTCATAGAGAGGCCGTTCGATAGGCGTTATTTGGATCAATAGTTAACAATTTACGCCACATTTTACCTGTATATACGTGTATGTATCGACAATTAAGCAGGTTGGGAGGGGAGTTGGCGGGTCAACCTGGACGTATCACGCGACTTGTTATTAATCAGTGACCATCTGGTCCAGTCAGGTACGTGTTCAGTTGTTCCTTATAAGACGTTGGTGCACGGGATCTACAATGACAAACGAAGTCTTCTCTCTTCCTTCATGACCTGGTTGCAACTACTTCACAGTGTAAATGTTTCATGTTGCTCCGATATGAGTGGAGGTTATTTTTTACTGGCTCTTGTACCGGCAAGATCAGAGAACAAATTAGTTTTGTTGTGAGCGATTATCTCGCCGAATATACACAGTACATGTGTGCTCCAAAAAAGGGACCACCTTCACATTTAATCAGATCTTCAGAAATAATGTATCTAATCGCATGACATTTTTTAATCAATATAGTAATAATATGCGAGCGTTTTGGTAATTTCGTTTTTTGTTTGAAACATTAAGCTTACTAATTACTAAATAGCTGGCTATTCAACTTTTGTCATAGTCTCTTCGACTGAAAACTTCGATTTGCATTAAAGGGTAACTTGTCAAAGAAAGGTTATGACTTCACAAAGATAATTGATGAGGCTGTTGCGTGTTAACTGCGCATGTGTTATCCTATACAATGTAGTTCACTGCATGTAACCGAAGATACACTGATCGAATTATTATTCTGAAAGGCATAGACGTAATAATTGTTGTCCTATAATTAGTTTTTTTTTATTCCTTTGCCCCTATCTCGCCTGCGCTGCCGAGTACAGACACAAATGAGTTACCATTACATAAAAGGTTTCACATGTGTCAGCTAGTCACAATTCAAATTGGATCAATATCGACACATCGGGGGGTGGATGGATGGGAAATATCACCTTCGCGCACGCGTGATCGGGTCACCGCGTCATCGACATCCTTTACCTTTTGTCACCTACAAATTACAATCGGTGTCGGGCGGACTACAGTTTTACAGCTCCCTCTATCCCCCGGTCATTAATCATTTGCGAGGGTAGAACGAGCTTCAATGTATATCTGCGTCATATTTTAACTCCTATTTCCCTAGAGTGTGTAGACAGTGGAATGGCTTGACAGAACCTCAAATCCAGAGCCTTTTTAAATAAATCCATTTCTGTCCCCAACTGGTCTTTCGACCCCCGCCATAGGTCCCTCTCTTGGGGGCTTAATTTCTGTGTACTTAGTAGTTATCGGAAAGATCTGTATCCTAAAACCTAAATATTATTATGATTATTTCGTGTCAACGGCAGATTTTAATTTAAGTGTTTTTTCCCGTGCACGGAAGCGGTGTAAAATCGGGGCCCATTTTTGTAGTCTACTTTTCCAACACTTAATAATTTATGAATGAACTTTTTCGACGTCCACGTTTTTTTCTTCTCTGTCCATCAGGCAACACGCTCTGCTATTAATGTTTCGTGCACTAATTGGACGGGAGACCCATCAAAGCAATTAAGGAGACCACAAAGGCCTTTTCCGGGTCTGACAGCAGCACCACCGCACACGCCCTCCGTCACTCGTGCCTACCCCTTTCTGGCTTTGTTCCAATATGCTTTTTTGAAACCCAATCGTGGATTGATTTACCCGATTACGTGGTGGTCGATCCGTTTCATGGAGTTGACGCTAGATGACGCTGACTGTGTCGTTAGCCAATTCGTAGGACATAATAAAGTATGAGTTGGTCTTCA
>JAQGBY010006063.1:0-13674 GCA_034698785.1 Mycogona germanica
TAGTTCAGGCCCCCTCCCTCTCTAGTTTTAAATCACGACAACGGGCTGCTCGCGAGTGGCCAGCCTGCCCAAAGTCTTATTAGCATTCCACCCCACATACGGAAATCGCCATAATGCTACGGCGCGGCGATAAATCAAATCTAAATCTAAAATTTAATCTATATATTTTTATTGTTTCAGGCGACGGAGCGGAGACTGGTTTGACAATTTTGAGATATCAAAACAACATCTGCACCATCCTTTTCGAACGTCACATCGTTCAGATACTTGTGAAGAATGAGGCTACCATTCTGACGGAGTCAATCTTTAAAGTTCAAACAGATGACGACCATGACAACGTTCAGGTTATCAAAAACTTGGTTTTCTCTTTGGCTAAAACAACGAGCACCATCCGTATCCTTGTCTGCTGAAAATGTGCCAATATTCAAATGATTTTTTAGGTCATGTATGTAACTACTCCAAAAGAGGCACAGACACTATTTACTGTTTGATAAATATTTGAATGATTATTTTATTACAATTATGCTGTTAGATTATTAGGATGGATTACTACTACTAGGTGTATAAGAGCGAGACATACTAAAATGGTTGAGGAGCTGCATTGTAGATGTAACTCGTACTTCAACTCCTATTTCCCCAGAGTGTGTCGACAGTGGAATAGCCTTAATGAGTCTTAATGAGCCTGTTAGGATAGGACAGCCACACCTTTGTTCTTAACTGGTCATTTGACCCCCGCCATAGGCCCCATCCGTGGTTGCTTGGGGTACATATTGTAATTGCAATTGTAATTGATTACTAATCACACCCTGTGCTGGAAAAGCGGTCAGTTTTCTGTCTCGCGTATTTGAAGATGCGGTGTGATGTTTTTCATTGACCCATTAATATTTCGGTGCTCCGGTTCAGGTCAAGATCTTTAAGTAGCCTCATGCAGTATCCAATACACAAAGTCACGGCTATACCTTTACCTGGCTGAGCGCCCCAATTCGCTTTGTCCGCCGAGTTTAGGTAGATCTAGCCTGTTATGGGTCAAAGTTCCAACAGGTGCATTTCCTTGTTTAGAACATGTATACTTGTACGACTCGTCGTAGCCCAGTTGGTTTAGCGACTGACTGTGGTTTCGGCGGCTCCGGGTTCGATTCCCGGCGCGGGCTCTCGAAAATTTCGATCCCGGGGTACTGGTCGTTCCCCCTCGCATAGTGCTTAAGCACCATGAGGGGGACGTAACGCCTGTATATTGCGGTTGACTATAGTTGATTGGAAGAAAAAAAAAAACACAGAACTAAGATTTTCCAAATTTCGATAAAAGTTTGTGAATGTTCTAGAATGGAATTTTGTCTAACAAATATATAAAATGATTGATGGACCGCAATCGAGAGTTAGCAACAAGATCGTCGATAAATCACGTTTACATCTGATCTTCAGGAAATAAAGAAATTTCTGAATATCGAAACACAAAGACATGTATGAACTCACCTAAAACTTTCGTTACATATTTTATGCGCTTGGTATTACTACCATCGGCTTCATTATTATTTTGGAATTTTGTATGGCGTATTGAATGGTAAATTGGCTGTGTCCAAAAGAGCGACGACCGTCTGTATTCGAATTCTGGAAAATATTATTAATTAATGAGAATAAGTGAATTATTATTTGAGATTGAACTACTCTGATCGTCATTTTGTTGGGTCCGTTCCCAGACACCCCAACATTTGATGATGCGGCACTTCAATAAACAATGGACCTAACAATATATTCAAAAAATTTCATTAAGTTCTACAAGTTTATGAATAACTATCTTGTGAGCCACAGTGTATCGTATTCGTATGTAAATCCTTACATGTAGTATCTCTAGATATATATTCCATCCTCAGTGGCTTGCAAGTGGCGCGTGTCGACATCATTCAATTGCTCTGTGATATTGGACACCATTCCATCGACGACACAATTACACACTTGTCGATTTCCCCGGACGCCTCTTACGTCATCTTCATTTTGAACGGATCCAGCGCCTTCTACGTCTGCTTGAAATCAGTTGTTCCGTGGTCAACGCAATTGTGTTCAGCCTCGTTCGATTGTGAGAGCTCGGCGATTAGCGTTCATCAAGATTATGGAAATCGGCCCACGTTCAGTCGGTCAGCGAGCGTGTCGACTGTGTGTAGCGACACTAGCGGTGGATCCACTTTCACGGACAATCGAGCAACGAGTCTTTCTTCCTTTTCCAATCTTATTGGTTGTGGCACCGTTGGAACCAAGACACGCGCCAAAGTGAAATTGACGGGTAACTTGTGACTTCGAACACGATTGTGGCCAATGTTCATGTCACTTTGTGTGGGACAATATCGGGGTGGCAACCACTTATTGAAATTCTAAGTGAACGGGAGATTTAAGAAAATTAGAGAAATATTAAATAAAAAGTGCAGAAGCACAAACTGATTCGGATATATTTTTAAATGAAGACATAAAGCTAGTTAGTATAGCGCAATAATCCGAAAGGTACATAAATAATTCGACGAAAGGAACATTTAATGTTTGATGTTTGACATTTAATGTTCATTTCGTCGTAATATTCTTTTATCTTTCGGATTATTGCGCTATACTATCTAGCTTTATGTCTTCATTTAGAGAAATATTGCTTATATGTGCTTTTCCCGGCAAAATTTGAGATAAAGCTTTAAGAATTTTGACCAAGTTGCGGTGTTCCTTCGTCGCAATCAAATTTGTATTAAATATTTAAATAATGTCCCAAAATGGCAAAGGTTTGCTTGGACGCACACGCGTTGACAGATATTATATACATCGGGCGTCATCACCCTATCATTTAAATAATGTAATGCAAATTTGAAAAATGTAAATCTAAAAATGCTAACTTCATTATCATATTTTCTACAAATTTCTCAGTGCTTCAGCACTTCATGGTAAACACTATCTAACCTAACCTGTACAGTATCCCAAAGTCGATTAAACGAGACCGTCACACCTTGAGTCAGTGTCTTGAGTTAACTGAGCTGAGACGAGTCTTGCATTTACATTTTACGTTTTTGACAGGCTTCAGCGCGGCAAATGCTGAGCCGGTTCAACCTCCAAATGCGACTAATGTCTGCTACAAGCTGACGATGGATGGATTGGACGTGCAAAGGGTGCACGAAATATCTACGCATTCGACATTATTGACTGTGTGGGAAAAGGAATCGGAATCTCATTTTGGTGGACTAGCGGTGATCAACGTAGAAACCGGTTCAGCCATCATGAAAACGAGGTTCGACCGGTTTTTCCGATCACGGGACATGGCTAACAATAAGTCGGTTTGGATAAGTAACCTAACATCAATCGTCCTTTTCTAGGTTTTGCCAACAATCGCACGTTGTACTTGGTGGCAACTGGAGTGGACCCAATTTCGTTATTACAGAATCGAAGATTTCTGCCTGTGTCTACAATATCACTCAGGAAGAGATCGTCGGCAAGGTAAAGAATTTGTTGACAAGTATTTATTGTCAGTTAAATTTAAACACGTTTAAATCGATTGGAACAGCACACTCAGTGAGTGGAGTACTTGAAAATTTTTTAATTCTCCCTCTTGCCTAGATCTCATCAAAAGTTATCAATTGAATTAGTTTAATAAGTAGTGCGCCGATGTCCATCAAGTGTGTATCTTTCTTGAGATGATCGCTTTCAATTATTACGTTTCATGAAATAATGATTAAGAATATTTTGGGACACATATTGCATGTTTTTCAGTAATTTTTAATTATATTCTTCGTAATATAGTTTTATTTGTTTATTTTATGCATGATTCACTAATTCGTTAGTTAATATTACAAACAATTTATTCAATTCATTTTTAGAAAGAAAATGACTGTCATTGATCAGTATTTTATACAAATAAAAAATCTTAATAATGTTGAAATTTCTTTTTCTTTTTAATACAATTGAGCTAGTGTTTGCTGGCGAAATAAATTTTTGTCAAAAGATAGGTTATTTGACAGAAATAAATTAAAATATTGCCCACCAACAAAAATGTGTGGCCCTTAGGCATTTTATCTACTGAAACTGTTTATTGACGCATTGAGAAACCAAATCACCTAATCACCTTCTTCGCGATATGTGAGTTTTCTTGTTTTTATTAAAATGCGAAACTCGTGTAATCTGAATTGTCCTTTTAAACGGTATCTTATCCTATTTTTTACTTTCTTACTATTTTTAGTTTATGGTCTATGAAAATGCGTCGCTTGCTGATTACCTTGCCAAGCTCAACCATTGGGAATGCATTTCGATGCCACTCAGCGTTCTGGAATCCAGTTTGAAGAATCACCAACTAGACGCCATATCGTTTTATCTAAAGAGTCAGGATGAAGGTAACATGGGCTAACGAAAATCAAGTGAATGCGTATGCGTTCAACTATTCTTTTGTTTGGGGAAGACGAGAATTAAACATTTGATTGTAACCAAGTGGGGTAAAACTTTAAATAAGCGTTCTTTTCGTCTTTTTTGATGCCCAGTATTTTCTCTGAATGATGACTCGTCGCCAACTCAACAAGTAGACTTCGGCCACTTGCAGGATGAGTTACAATTGTTGACGACTACAATAAAGAATAGCCTGAAGGAGTTGGGCTCCAAAGGTTTTGCCGATCAGCTACTACAAATCACATTAACCTACTTGAACAAGTGAGTAAATTGCTCGAAATGATATCTCAAATTTGTCGACTATGGTCCGTTTAATGCTGAATTAAATGAGTTATTCATAAATCCATTCGGTGTTTTGGAACTAGAAAATCCAATAACTAATAGTAATTGTAGCAATCAGCTTTAATTAAGCTAATCAGCTAAAAATAATGACTCAATTGATTTACTCAATGCTAAAATTAGGATTCTAAAGAATATTGCTGCCTGCCATCAGTTGCCCAAGCAGGACCACACTATTGCAGATCGAAGCATGACCGACAAGATATTTGAATTGATTATGACTCACGTTATTGAGTTAAGAGGATATCTAAAGAAATTTCCGATCATCGTCGCCAATGCTGCCCCCACTGCCAATCTCACGTCTAATGATGAAGTCGTTCCACCGGAATGGCGAACAATGGACACTAAGGTAACTAAATAGTCTCTACCTATTTCAATTTGTGACATTATTGAGTGAAGTGCTATTTCATATTTTTTATTGCAAGTCACTGTAGTCACTGCACTACAAAATTGTCCGTACCCCTCGTGGTGCTTAGGCACTATGTGAGGGGTCACGACCAGTACCCCGGGATCAAATAATCAAGAGAGCCCGCGCCGGGAATCGAACCTGAAACCACCGAGCCACAGTCAGTCGCAATAGCGACGAGTCGTTTAATGCAATCAAATGGGCAAGATGTACAAACACAACTAAATTTCCATTGAAAATGTCTAAAAATATAAAATGTATCCTAAAAATAATTTTAAATTGTTTAGCAGTTCTGAGCTAACAAACCAAAAATAGTTTTCTAGAAGTTTTAAATGTAGTGTTTTTATATTAATTGGTGGCGATTTTGTTCCCTGCAAGTCTAAAGACTGTCCCATCAATATCACCTCTTCATTTTAAACTTAATTGAACGTGGTTGGATCTTCTAGATCTGTCACATTCAATTATTAAAGGAAATAGACACCATATTTGTGAAAACCAAATATACCTGTATTCGGGGGCTACAGTTGACAGAAAGCGAAGCAAATATCCATATTTGGTTCGGTATGACCTAAGTTCCTACGTTTTTTTTAAATTTGATTTTCAGAGCATAATACAGGACGCCATTTGGAGCCGACACCTACCTGTAGCATTCCATCATATTTTGACGTCTGACTTTCCCGATTCGAGCCATCACCATCTGTTTTCTGAGAGTATTTCCGAGGGACAGGATTGGACAATCGAATTTTTCAAACGTGGTGACATTGCCGGTGCAACGACCATATTGAAAAACTTAGTGAGTTCTTGTATCTTTCAGGTTTTTGTGTATCGAAACTTATCCAACAATAACTGATGTCAAGTTTCATTAAGGGGGGTGACGAATTTAAATTTTATTTCGCTCGTTTTTCTAGGGACTGGACAAAAATGAGAAGATGTATGAAATCTGCTTTCAAACCACGGACAGAGCCCTGCGACGACTTTTGTGTAAAGAATTGATTGATCGCTCATTCCTCAATGCAAACGAGGTTGCCGCTGTCCATTTTCTCCAGTTAATGGAGGAAGCTTATTCCTGTCAGTCATTCAACAAAGCACTGGAACATTTTGTTACGTCAAGGTAGTTCGCCTGCAATTCTTTTTATTTCTTTGGTACTTTTAAGAAGACAATTTCTGATTAACCCTTTTACCGGCAAGCCAAGATACATGGCCATAGTCTTGTCTCGTTTTCACTTTTCAATAATTTGTGGCAAACAGCTACAGTTGGAAATAGTCTAGTTTTGTTTTCCGAAATAACTGCCTCTGTTTGCTATAAATTTAGCTGAAGTCTCACATTAGTAGTCGGTTTGCTGCCATCTTACTGCGCTGTGGGCCGTTGTCCACAATTTCCATTAGAATGTGTAATTAAATATTAAATATGTAAGAGTAGCGCTTTGTGCATTCGATAAGAAGTTGTTGATCGATGTCAATTTCTTCTATTATATAGACAATTTAGCGACGTCGACTTGAATAATTTGAGCCACGGATGGATCGCCCATTTTGGCCAGGACGTTCGGCATTCTTCCAAATGTGGCCAACTGAGGTACTGGGATATGGAGAGTTGGGAAAACTACGAGTATAGCTGCTTGACGTTAGCCTGGGTCAAACACTGGATTCAAGCCCCGGATGTCCAACACAGAATACAGACTGAAGTGATGTTGCATAGACAGAGTAATTGGAATCAATCTTTATTTTGTATTGTTTTTCTCATTGGATTGATAACTCAGAAACTTTTAAGTGTTGCAAAATATCGATTTTTTGTCGTAATTTTAAATTTTTTTTCAGATTTGAGCTTGAAGGAGTTGGTTGTTACTGACAAGGAGCTGAACTTTTTTCTGCAACATGGCAGCCATCAGGATTTATCTGTGTACCTGGAGAACACCTTCAGGGGAGAGAGCACCGACTTGACTCGTATCGGAGAGGCAATTCTGTCGAATGTTGCACCATCTGTTGCCGATAAACTGTTCGATCAGTTGGCCAAGTAACTATGCTGCTATTGGATCTCCTTATTTTCGTTTCCTGTCCGGAGTTGCGCATAAAAAGTGAATATTTTTTCTATTCAGATATGGCGAAGTTCATACCAAAGATGTAAGCGATTTTTCGCTGCTCTTGAAAAGGCACGGTCGATTGTACGCAGCGACCAACACCTATGATGTGCTCATTTGTGAAAAGGGATCATCGTTGGTCGGCGACGAGTTTCAAAATAAATTTCTCGACTATTGTCTGGAAAACTCTCTGTTTCACGTCCTCTACGAGCACTTGGAAACGTGCGGGTAATGCTATTATTCAAAATTGATTACTGCTCCTCGAAATTGAAGTTAGACGAAAATTTAGAATTTGTGGCTTTTTGTTTTTCAGTCATCCGTCAAAAGAGAAGCTTGGGACGCAGAAAATTGCTGTATCTTGGCTGCCAATGCTAGTGGATTTTCAATTATGGGGCAAAGGTTTATCGGGTAACTAGATGAATTACTCTGGCTTTGCCCGGGATCATATCGTTGGGCGGTCCCGCGTTCGATTCCCGGCACAGGCTCTCGAAAATTCCGATCCCGTGGTACTGTAGAAAATGTGCCGAATCATCATGAAAAGTACAGAACGCCTTTAGTGCTATTGGATACAGTTGATTGGAGAGAAAAAAATGGTAAGCGTGCTTGCCTTCAATGCCGTATCGTCGTATCGAATCCGACCAAAAAACCTTCTGAATTTTTTGGGCAAGAGAAACTTGATTCCTCACTTTTCAGAATTGAAGAAAATTGGGACCTGTGGCTTTTCGATATCTGGACATGTTAAAAGATGCTCCTGGGTAACCTAGGTTAGGTAAAATCACCAGGTGGGGGGGACGACTTTGAGCCTAAAAAGGTTGTAAGCGTCTGTTGAAATCCCTGGGCAGGTTGCCCAGGGTGCAGCAAAAAACTTCCCTCGGGGGAAAGAGTTGCAGAGTGCTTAATTTGACACGCGAGACTTAACTTAGTCTAACCGATAGCAGACCAAAAAATTTTGGTAGTTAAAGAACATTTTTTTTTCGTGGTGCACACGCGATAAAATATTTTGAAAACATTATTTTGTGTGTGCTACAAAAAATGAAAGTGTATTTGGTATTTATTAGTAGAGCAGTGATTGCGGGTTCAATTCCTGACAAAAACCGCCACAATTTTTTTCGGGCAAGAGAAACTCCTTCTCGAGGTCGGAATTGTGACTATGATATATGGTACATGTTTAAGCTCTTAAGTGATTCCTCCATTCTGAAAGAAGACGTGCGAAGGAATTTCTCTAGGCAAAAAATTCTGAAGCTATTTGCCGGAATCGAAACCCCGATACGGGACATAGAAGGCAAGCACGTTCCACTTTTACGAATGTTTGTCATTCGTTGAGAAGTCAAGTTTTGTTTGAGTTCGCTAAATTGCATATGATTTTCTTATAGTAAAAATATCAACATTTGATGGGTTGAATTATTAGAGTTCACCACATTGACACACATTGACACTGCTACTTGTTTTTAACCCTTTAACCGGCCAATTCATTTTTCGCTCTATCCAATCATGTGCTTTGCATTTCTCTGTGACTGGTAGATTTTTGCCACGATTTTTTTGAAAAGTGAAAACGCGTTATGTCGTCATTGCCGGTGGTATGCGGATTGGCGTCAACGCTTATTGTCGTCTTGGCCGGTTAAAGGGTTAACGGAAACATACTACACTTTGCAATCATCAACACAATTCCTCTTGCTAATCAAACCTTACACATATTTCTTGATTTTAAAGGGCATTGTGTGCAACCGATTATTTTTTTTGCAGACCCCAGTGCAGTATTTCGGGCTAGTATCAGCAACGCACAGTATAAATTCAAACTGGAGAACGTTACTGTCGAAAGCATGTTCTCCAATGGAAACGTCATCCTTGGACTTGCCAATGTTCTTTTTACGCCATTATCCATTCAGGAGGTGCGATTTCTTTGACTACTGTATTTAATCGGGCGCAATTCTGTGTATAAACCATATTATTGTAATAATATTATTTCTTCTAAAAGGCCTTACAACCGGTTCTGTGCTTGGATACCCAGAAATTCCGTGTCAGTTGGGACACTTTTCGGGCGGCTCTGGAACGAAATACGGCATTGACTCCACTACTGCTTCCGTTCATCGAACATGACGAAGCAAGTTCTGTTTCACAGGATGTTACCGTCTACCATTTGCTGCAAGTGAGTTGACCAAATCCGGATGCGGATTCAGATTCCTTGTTCCTAATCGTTCTGTTGTGTTGGTTTGGAGGTGCAACTGCCGGTTGAACAAAATCATGATTATTGTTATAATTTTCCAACAGGAAGGAGTCATTTTTGATGTTTCTCATTTGTTTGGATGGCAGACGAGCAACTCGCTGAGGGCGTCAAATTGTAAATATTCCCTTTGACCAACTAGAATTTATTTAGCGGGTGAATTCGTTTATAATTTCAAGAAAATGATCGCTGATGAAATACGTTTGTGTTTTGGTGCTTGGTCGAGTTTGAACGAAATCTGAAGACTGCATTTGAGCGATTGGAAGTGGAAAGTTTGAATGGATATTTGCAAATGCTGGAAGATTAGAATTTGTGGAGATCCAGAAACAGAATTTTGAATTGAATCATCCGTTTAACCTTGACGAAGATTACGTGTGTGGAATCGGAAAATATGAAATGTCTTAACGGGTCGGATTTCTTTATGTGACTATCTGGCGATTCTACAATTTAAAAATCCAGAACTCAGAATAAGTATTTAGCTATAAAAGAATTTGTCGCCCAAATGATGTACCGTCACCTTGTTAATCTTACTAGCGGCACACGAAACATAATATAAATAAAATAATGACGATTTTTTATTACTAAATATCAAAGCGTTTCCTGAAATGCCCTCCTTTTCCAATATGGATTTGGTGAAGCGCCATGGACACCTTCAAGAACTTGACTTTAGCCATTACCTCCTGCAAGGACGACCCCTGTTTGCACACATCAAGTTTGTTGCCGATTGCACTCTCGAATTTGGGTCTCTTCTGTTTCAACAGTAAGCTGTCATTTTATTTTATTGTTGCATTGTATTTAGCAGGCCGATGAACAGCATTGCTTGAAATTCCGTAGTGCTTGAGAGGAAACAACTTAAAACTACTGTCAAATATTAGACGTAGAAGTTTGCTAGTTAATTAGTTTTATTGATCTTTTAACTATTTATTGGTTTCGTAATTTTCTGAAGTTCAAGTTCAAGGATAGAGCCGTGGAAAATCAACGACGACGAGCTCCATAAATAAAAATAATAAACTGAATTTTTTGGAACGTACATTGAAAGACCTTATTCATTCGTCAAAGCCCTAAAGAAATTAGAAGAAAATTAAGATTTCGAGACCTAAAGAAATTGAGCAGGAAAACTATGCTTTAAAGCAAAGGCGATTCAAAGGAATGAACAATTTGTGGCAAGAGACCCCAGACCACATATATCAAATGAATGTAGGTTTTTTGCGAATGACTACATTGATTTTATTTCAAATCTGTGTCTTTGTCAGGATGAAGGAAGCTGCTAACCGGTCACACTGCGTTGCCCTTCAGCATTTCCACTCTCAATCTGTGACTTCCGCCTGCGTCGCATTCATGGAAATGCTCAACTGGAACACGAAAGGTCTTCGGGTGGATTTGGAAGTGGCGCAGCGCATTCTCACCCACAGGAACAGCAGTGTAACCGAAGCAATGCCAAGTCGAAGGCGAGAGGAACTCGAACATCAGAACCGAGAGGAAATTGGCAAGTTTCGCCATTACGATTGCTTCTGTCTAATCTAATCGTTTTTCCCCCATAATAATCCCTTAGGTGTCACTTGCAATACACAAAAAAAACAAAAATCGTACCGTGAAGACAAGTTTCTGAAATTCTCTCAATTTCTGATGGGATTTGAACCTCTTTTTTTGAACTGATCAGTTCAACTTGAAATGTCTTTATAGGGAAATGATTAATCGTTTAATTTCATACATATTTATGAAATCTACTGTTCAGAACTGCTCAAATAGTAAACTATATTATTCTTGCCACTTAGTTCCTCAACTGAATAATTGACAAAAAATAGAAACTGAAACACTTCTCATTATTATTATTCATATAAAATTATTCTACGGATCCGATTTTGTTGATAGTTTTGAGATATGCTATTATTTTATAGCGTGTGGCAATTTTTTGGGTCCAATATCTTGTTTAATTTTTATGTAGGTAGTTTATTGATCAGTGCTGTAAGCGATCAAAAGGGTTCCTCCATACAAATGTTAGAGATGGTGGAAGAAGCTCTGTTGGAAAAATTGAAGTTGGAAGCAATTGGAAGGTGATTTTTCAGTTTGTATATTTTTGCTCGCTTTTTGGATTTTTGATTATAGAAACCAGTAACTTAATTTTGCGTATATATTTCAGCACCACTGTTGAAGCCATGCTAAATTGGAATCTGATTATTGCATTTTGCCAACGACATGATATTGCAATGTCCACCACCTTCTTGAAAATCTGCGCGCAATCCAATGACTGGATCATGTTCGTTTTGTTCGCCGAGATTCACAAATTTCCCAAGAATCAGGTATATATTTGATTTTTTAAATTTGAAGTCAAAGTTGCTCTTCGACGAGACAATACAATTGACAGGTCGCAGATTAGTTGATTGGAGTAACGAGTTTGTGATCGATTCTTGGCGTGTGCAGTCCTCTTTTGTAACGAGATAAGGTCATTTATTTTATTTACCATTGATGAATTTCAGGTTTTGCAATGTGCCAACGACTTGCAGAGCTCCCAACTGATGCATTACATCACCAATGCCTTCAGTCAAGTCCGGTATCGAGCAGGCTCAGATTTGAGAAACTCTGCTAAAAAGGCAGATAAGGTTGCTCCTACCAGAGATGCGAGGACCAGCTTGTACTCAAAAATCGGTGGCCCCAATTTGACTAGAGATCGAAATGGTAGGCGTTCGATATTTGAGTGTTTCTTATTTGTAAAGAATTTACTAGAACCTTTGCTGGTGTGGATCGATTTGCATCGAATGGTTTGTGCGCATAAATTAGGAAGGACTACTCGCAGAAATGGAAAATTTTGTGAATATAATCACAAAAACCTAAATGATGACTTAATCAGTGCATGTCATCGCATGTCACAGTCTGTTTCATCTATTATAGTAAAAGGCGTAAGATTCGAGTGATGGCTATTACAGGCTGCGCCATAAAATAACCATAGACGAAAAACTGTCCCATATTTGTTCTAAGTTTGATCTATGTCTGTTCTATTATAGATCTTGTCGGTTTTCCTGTTTCAATTAGATAAACTGTCGGCTGACAAGGAATCTTGCAGTGACGACGACCAGGAGGTCTCCAACAGGAGCATGAGCAGTGATGATCTGACTGACGGTTCGACCACGTCTAGCATATTAGGTAGGCCACTCGCAGAATCCGCAGGGATCAGAGATCTGAACTACGCTTTGGCGATCACGGTCGACTTGCCACGTCCCAGGTGGCGCTGTCGGTCAACTTTAATTTTTTCCTAAATTCATTCCCATCCGCGCTTTTGACCCGGAATTTCCGAACATAATCTTATAGTATGTTTGGGTTAGATGGGTGTACATTATTTTAAACAATTCTGCCCAGACGGGGGATTCGAACACGGAACTTGTGATCTGGATGTGGATGTGGAACATGTGTAACTGGTAGTAGAGGGATTCTAGACCTAAGTTTCTATCTTATCTTGTACTGAGGTTGTAAGGGCGGAAATCTCGATATCTGAGGCTAGATCTTTCACTTCTGCGATTTATCGGTGTTAGAAATTCATTCTTGTTGCATAACATACTGACTTACTAAATTCGCGCTGTGTAATTGAGCATACAATAAATAATTATTTTGTTGGTAATAAGATCGATAAATAAATCGAGTGCCTCCCCCTCCAAAGTTTAAACAATCCTGGCTTTTATCTTTCAGGTTACGACACTGACACCAAGTCCAGCAACGACGACGTCCCTTCAGATTTGCTGGGCGTACTTTTGTATTGCAACAACGCGGATCCACCCTGGAAATCGTTGCTCGATTGCGCATTTCAATTGAATAATTCCGTGCTCGCGATTATGGCAGCGTGCTACGAGGTAACACCAATTCAATTATAATCATTTTTGATTTTTAAAACTCTAGAATTTGCCCATCGTCAGAGGTCGAGAGAATATGTATACGCGTCGTAAGTATATGTTTCCAAATAAAATAGTCCGCCTACAAATTTAATCAGATCTTTTGAAATATTTGATCAAATCGATTGAAATATTTTTTGACAATAGAGTAATAATTTACAAACATTTTGGCTATTTCAATTCAAAACTCCAAGTCACGCCCGGCACTTTCTCACAGACGCCAAAAATGACGTTTTGATCAAATTTATTCCATGACTGCTGGATTCGAATACAAAGTTGTACGACTCGTCGTGGCCCAGTTGGTTTAGTGACTGACTGTGGTTTCGGCGGTCCCGGGTTCGATTCCCGGCG
>JAQGBY010006064.1:0-13671 GCA_034698785.1 Mycogona germanica
ATTCGAGCTTTGATCACTTAGAACTAACGCAAACTTCGCACAATGCTACGGGGGTTGCGGTAGTTGTCGCGTGGGCGGTGCTGTTTGGCTAGAAGCGATGGTAACGTTTTTGAAAATTGCACATTTTAATTTAGCACTTAGATCAAAGGAATGCTTTGTTGTGCTTAGCCTGTGACTTCCGTCACTTTGTTTATTTAAATTTTTTTATTTTTCTAGTTGCAGATAAGTATACGCGATATTCGCCCTGGGGTTCCCTCCAATTTGAAAGCCATGGTGTGGTGGGCTTTGCCCAGTGCTGATGATAGGAGGAAATGAGACGTTTTTCCCTTTTTGTTGTTTTTTCGTCGATAATGATGTTCCTGACGTTGCAGCACCACGCGACGCTGCGCCAACAATCGACTAGATGTTGTACTAATGGTACCAGGGTTAAATGTAGGTCAACCGGATTGTTAGGCTTACATCATTCCCCCTCCCCCATCATAGTATGTGGTGATTGCATATTTAGTGAAAGTCACGAATAAATGTTTTCCAGATGCATTTGTAGCATTCTGGTAATCCAATATGGAAAAAAGGTCGGAACTTTAATTGACTTTAGTTTCAAGCCCATTTCGTTACCATCATCACTACCATGTCATTGCTACCAATATCGAAACTTATGTGATAGAAATATTTGCCTTATGTCAAAGAAGAGCGAAAATCACGAAAAAAAGACGAAGTTTCTTCGTCTTTATGTGTAAATTCGAGTAAAATGGCGCTTTACAATCAAAAATTGGAAATATTTAGCTAGTGCAGCGTGTTAACGTAACTACTGTACAATTAATTATATGTGGTTTCTATTTCAAATACGTTCTGGTGTTAGTTTAATATATAAAGTATAGTTATTTTTGTGCTTCTATGCTTTATTTCATAATTTACAATTTTAAGGATCAATTTTAGTGGTAGCTTTTACGGGACAAATTTGAGATAGTTTTGATTCTGTGTACCGGCAAATAAAATGCATTGTATCGCTCATACACATCCGGTTAGTTCTCGTCATCGCACTTTGTATTAATACTAGCATCGTGGTGCATCGAGGCACATGGTCGTGCAGTGACTGACTTTTGTTTTGGGAACGTCTTTTCCCATTCCCCCATTTCCACTTCCACCGTTTTGTAGCGCGACTAATCTGTGCCGGAGATAAATTGGCGTCGTGTGTTTTTTATTGATCGGCGCCAGGCATACGTGAATGGCGGCGCATATCTGGCCTTTATTGTCACACAATGCATCCCATCCCCATTTTATGAAAACGAACAAGCACATGGAAGGATAGCTCCTTGTGACGGGTCTACACGACGCCATTCTGTGCTAAGTGGTATTTTTGTATTTACGCCGCAATTTACAAAGCAAAAAATTGTTAGCTCAAATACTGGATGAGTCACGCGATAGTTATTAGTTATTTATTGAAATATTATCAGTTTCTTTCAAGTAAATTACATGTCGTTACACATCATTACATGTTTATTTTATATTTATTGGCTGCGACCGAGTTTTATAAAGAGAACGCGGCTGACACGTTATTTGATTTTAGTTTAAGTGTATTGCATCGTGACTGCATTTTTGGCATGACGTCACAGGAATTCGTTACCGAAATTCCAAAATGTGCAATGGAATGAGAATATCTTTAGAATAATAAACGCTGTGTGTGAAATTAAGTTATTACATTTTATTTAAATTAGAATATAATTGAACGGATAGGATCCCAATATATCCGATATAACCGACATAATATCTCTAGCGAAATTTATTCCAATATTTCTTTTGATCCACTGCGTCCTTCAGTTCCTAGCAGCCTTCCCCCAAGCATTAATAATTAGACAGCCTTATATGCTCATGGTTCAGGCATATTTAAGCTCCCCGACGTGTACGCCTAATTCATCGCTCATTGGTTATGCGTGGAGCATAGCGAGCGGCACGACCAAAGAATAATGTCCAAGTGTAATGAAATTTTGGTGATTGATTTTTGACGACACCTTTTTTGTCGCTAACGATGTCATATTGTTAGTTGATGGCGTTTTGATGACCGCCTTTGTCTTCAGAATTTGCGGCGCACGTATTAATGACAGTCGCGTCTCGTTCACAAAGCCCTGTCCGTGTCTTGCGATTATGGCTGCTCTCTCTCGAAAGTGGAACAGATTCAATATGCAAAGTACGTGTTGAATAGTAGCATCTGAAATTAACGCCTTCTGTGGAACTGGAATTAAATATCGACATCTGAGAAAGTGAAAATAAATTTCGACAGATTGCACTAGCATATGAGGAAATTGATTCCCAACAGATTTCAGTGTGTATATTTTGAAAATTGATTTTCCCAAATTTTAAATTGGTGTAACTGATTTCTAACAACTTGAATCAGGAAACTTGATTTCCTGTAGTTGCAGTGGCTGGAATTATCATTTCACATTTTTAATGCATGAGCGAAATCGTATTTCGATATATTATATGACTATTGATACGAGCTTCCAGAGTTATAATTACCGCTCAGTGAGGAATATTGGTTTTCAGTATTAAAATTCATAAGTCTCAGTGGTTCAAATTAGTATTATTCACGTATGTTTACTTGAAAATCTGAAACAATTCCACCATAGAATGATTTAATAAATAGCTTCGTCGCTGCGTCACTGGGAATAACATGTATTCGAAGCATCTTGTGGAAAACGCATCCGAATCGCTTTATCAGAAACGGGCATGACTCGTCAGACCGAGAATGACAACGGAGGATGTCATCTTCTCGCTCGCCCATCTTGCCTTCTAAACTTCATTGTTGAGATGAGCCCCTCCATCCCTTCCAGCCCTCCTCCCCCATCATCTCTCTCTCTGCCCCCTCCAAACCGGGCTCTCCTCCTCTATTCATTGGGTTTATTAAGTCAACACTTGGCAGGCAAAGGAAGGAAGGAAACTTGTGGACGGCACAACCCCTTTTGTATGAAATGGTAATCGCTTAGAACTTTTTTTTTTGCGCTCCTTTGCTGACACTTCTTGAAACTACATGTCATATCCTCCTGATACTCGATGTGCAAGTATGCTTGCGCAAACTTGGAAGCCCTGCGAACTATTACAGTGTATTGTGCAATTTCTAACTCAAAAGAAGGCGTGTTTTTTAGATGTCTTCCATGGAAAGAGTATTATATTTTTGACGTCTTGTATTGTAAAGAGCATTATTATTTTCAATAAAAGATGCCATTCATAGACGGTGTCTATATTACTGCAAGATTCTTAAAAATTAAATTAATACGAAAGACAAAAATTTACGTCGTCTATAAGAATGTTTTCTCATGTGATCTTTTAAAAACTATGGTCTTTTAAGAATTCGATGGATTTCCAAGGGCGTCTTGAGGAGCCTATTGAAATCTCGAGGTTTTCTGTACGAATGTGTAAGTTTCCACAACGTACGACAAACATTTTAAAGATAAGTGTTTTCTATTATTTTATTTGAGAGTTTCTCGCCGACTCTGGTCGTCTTTTTTCGTCCGGTGCTGTCCCGGATACAACCCCTATTTCATTATAAATTTATTATGAATTTATTGTGAATATTTTATTATTTTAAAGATAGTTTTACAGGACTGTATACATGTAGGTAGGGACGAACAGGTTGCCACTTCGCCGATTGTGGCTTCGCTGTTATGTCGCTCGCCGGTGGACATAACAGAAGAGAATCTCAGTACACAGGGGCCTTTAATGAGAGATTATTCATATCATCGTCGCCGTCAAATTGACACGCCTCGTAACCCTTTGTTAATCAAGCGTGGCACCCGTATAACCTAGCTTGCGGAGCCGCGTGTTTACCGTCTAGGGCAGTGTACATGTAAGAAGAAGCCGTCCGATGTGGATGTCTTATTTTGATGGGGGGAGGAACTCGTGAAATCTGTCCGCCGTCCATTTGGCCAACTAGCGACCCTTTCTAATGCCCCGTTTCACGCCTCTCTGCTCTGGACCAAGGCTGGATGGAACACAGGGGAAGAAGAGTAATCTCTAGGATCCGGATTTTTAGGTGCCCCCGTAATGCGTTTCGTTGGCCCGAAATTAATGCGTTCAGAAGTGATTAGCGATGAGAGCCGTCTTTCTCAAGTCAAGTGCAGAACTAAAGCATTATTCAAGTGAACAACAGAAGACGGGGATACCTGTATTGATATTCGGTGTAGTTCTTAAAAATGCTGAATCCCGAAGGCTATCGCAAATGCGCTCCATAAACTACATTCATTGAGTCGCTATTGTTTTAGACAATGTGCTATGAATATTATTCAGAAAATAGACCGCCTAATAATTTAAACGAGATCACTTGGAACCGGATTTTTAGGATGTATACGAGTTTTACGAGTCATACTGATATTTTGTAATGAAAGTGGAGAAAATTTTATTTTGTCAGCAAAGGAATTGGGAAGAAATCGTATATAATATGTATCAATATTTATTTTTCATTTTTATGGAACTTAAAAGCAAATATAGCGCCTCAAAATCCGGCTTCCAGTCATCTCAGCTTCCAGCAAGAGCGAACGAGAAAGTCCGTCTATTAAATTAAATGTAGCGTGCGTGTGCGCAACACTGATAGGCGTTGGTGGTGATGAGGCCTACAGTTGTTCTCCCTTGTTTATTCGTCTACTGCATTGTGTGTAATTATTCCCCTAGTCACCCCCCCCCCGCCCACCGACTCCCCCTTGCTCGGGCCGGACATTGAGGTGTTTTGTTCTAGGTGTCGTCTCCAATGTTCTTTTTGCCTGGCTACACAAATTACCTGATAGCGACTGTTGATTTCCGACCCATCATCCGCTATCTTTAATAGTAAAGGGTTCTCTCCCAATATGGTCTTGCGAATATGATTGCGATTAACTGCTTATAAATTGCTATGCAATGACCGCAGTTGAATACTAGTCGGCCTGCGACTTTGCCAAGTAACGCGGAGAAATGTTCTTCCCTTTTTCCGCGTTTCTTGGTACCACTATGCCTGTCGTGCAGCATCGGAAACTCCTTTTATAAACCTAGTTCCCCACATCTCCAGCACCTGTTCTTAATGTACGTGGACAGTACTGTACTCGGATCTGGCGATTCCTGTATACAGACATACATGTGCATGTAAGTACGGTATAAGTATATAGAACCAATGTTTTGTTACAATTTAATGACTGGCATTAAATGTATATTATGGTTATTTATGGGAAGGACAAAATACTGAAATCTGATAGTAAAAGTTCGGATATACCGCAATTCCAGCCAGTTTTATATGTAGTAATAGCCCCGGTCGTCGGCTCTCCCTCGTAATGCTATGACGCCTATGCCGTAATCCATTTCTAAACACTATCCGGTAATGGACTTTTCAAAAAGCAATAACAACTCCTTGAGGTAATCTCGAGGGGGTGGGGCGCAGCACCGAGATCGTGCGAAGCACGTCGGAGCACTGCGATCGTCCGCTAGAGGGCAGAGCCACCGGTTGTAATTGAAACAGTTCATGAAATATTGAAAGCGATTCTATTTAGAAATAGTCGGCAACATATGCGGTGATGCTATAGTAGCACCAACAGCAAGAATTAATGTTTAATTGATGTAGGACCTTTGGTTAGTTTTATTATTCTTATCAGATATTTTCGGTTTCCCATTGTGCTTGAAGAAAACTATACTCGAGTATTTTAATTTGCATAAAAGTTAGCATTCATATGGACCATTAGCGAGCATCCTGATCATACATTTTTGTAATATTGTACGAATCCATGTCGCTGTATCATTATTAATATGCTGCGTGAGTGTAGTGGACTCAACCGGCAGAAATTCTCATTGAAACGTCTCAGTCACTCCCAACAATTAACTGCCATTGTCCGGCAACATTTAATTTTACACCTGTACACTTGAGACAAAATTTCAGGGTTTTGTCTATACTTCATACCATATGCCGCTCAAACCTACTGTGCACTGTCTGCCCCACCGGCATCTACCCAGTCCGATCTTTCCACCCCCTCCCACCCCTCCCCATGTTCTGCTTTAGTGAATTTCGTCGCCCGACACCGCCAACCCCTTACCCTACCCTCCCCCTTTCTCCGAGCGTGTCGCATGGTGGTCGGTGGACCGTGTCTCGGCGCTCCTTTTGCATCCAGCCGGAATACACTCTTGCTAATCGCCTTATTCCGCCTGGGTCCAACGGATCTCGGCCTGGCTTTACGGGACTGGGGCGTCAACAACGACCGTCGAATCGCCTCGTCTCTGCAGGTGGCCACATCCGCCTCTGACCTCCGGGTACATACTGCGACATTTCTCGGACTCGATACTGACTATTCCCTACTGATTACCTAGGCAAGCTGATGTTCTTACCAATTCCGGCTACATTTTGTTTTTAAATTTTTATTGAAGTAATCTTTTTGATTCTTTTAATTACTTTGTACGCGTATTTGATTAATTTGTGAAGTCCCCCAAACAGTGGGTTAAATCGTGGCTTTGAAAAGCTCACCCGAACGCTTTCCTGCATTGCACCTGTTTGGAAATTTCATGAATCGAGCTAGTTTGTCAGTTAAAGTGCCCCCTCCCCTGTGCTCTGTTGAATTCGTATTCGCAGTGGAGAGGGCGAAACCAATGCGTAATGGGGGGGGTAGCGTAATGGCTAGCTTGTCGAACTGCTATTCCCTTTTGCGGGTTCGATTCCCGACCGAGACCATCGGAATTTTTCGGACGAGAGATATTCCCATACACGAATTCCTTCGGAGTGGAAGTAAAGCCGTGGGACCCGTGCCTGTGCGGTTTCAGGTACACGTTAAAGATCCCTAGCTAGGTATCAGACTTATCCTATATTTTCTAATTTATTACGAAAGTTTATTAGAGAAATTATTTATTCGGTCACATTGAAAACTTGGGCGCAATCTGACAATAGGGTGTACTTTTGTGTTACTTTTGTGTATTAATGTCAGCGCCGATGGGGATCGCTATTTTGAAAACACATGCGCAACTAGCGAGTTAGCGCAACATCCGCCATAGCAGATTCTGGGCTTCATATGCCTCCGCTCAGTTCAGCTAAATTTCAGTAAATTTGCAAAATTTATGAAATTGGTGAGCACGATTTCAAACCGCCGGTGCTTCAACAAATAATGTTATCTCTCGGATGTAGCATAAATCTGAGACCGACTCAAAACTTGAATAAATGTTAGAATATTTATGAATAGGTTGCGGTGGAGTGTGTATATTACCTTAATAAAGATGCCCACGTACTGCTGTACAGGTAGATATCGATTTTAAGAAGATCCCTGTTTCAATATCGAGAAATATTGACCTACTTGTATGGGAGGGAGAGGGGGGGGTTCGTTGGTTGCGCAGTGAAAAGCAGGGATGCAGAGTTGCGTGATTGCCCAAATATAAGGGGCAGCACGTAGTCGAGTTTCTCTGGTTTCGCTCAGATCGTGCAATCAGCGAAGGAAATCGTGAGCAGCACGACGTTTTATGAAACTTTAAATTGGATCCAACTTTCTCCGGATTCTTCCAGTCTGTGCAACGACTAAATTGAGGAAATCCGACAGAAGCGGGGAAATTTGGAAGTCGCTTCTTCGATGTTGCAATTGGTTTAATGCAGAAATACACCGGCGAGCATGTGAAAGTCAGACGTTGCATTTTCTACTAGCTTCTCGGTGTGCGCATGTATAAAGGTCTTTAAGATGACATTTTATTAGTCACACGTTTACGCTAGATTTAGTTTCCTGTGTCTTATGCGTGCAAAAAATAATGTACTGAAAATAGGAGTATAAACTTATTTATTTTCTAGGTAAATGCTCATTAGACTTTGTAAGAACTTGATTGAAAAATGTGTACCTGCAACTTTACTGCAATATTCGGCAAAACTACAGAGTATAAAATTCAGGATAGTTTCGTTCCTTTCCCCAATGTGATTAATTTTGAAGCCGTCCAAGTACCATATGAAAAACTGTTTAGGTCGAGCGCCTGGTTGTTCTATAAATGATGGCGCAGTACTTGACAATTTATCCTCGCGAAACAAACTACTTCAGGAAAACTGCCATTTTTTTTTTTTTTTGCTTTGACCTGCCATTGTTCGTCTTCTTTAATATAAATAGGAGCTCTTTCGTTCCGGAAATTGTTCGGGCGGGCTTGTAATCTTATAATCCGACTTGTTCTAATCTCGAAGCGAAGCGCTCGTTTTTACCGACGGGGCATTATTGAGCAGAGTACTAAGACGTAAGGCTCGACATCATTGTCGACTTTTAGTTGCGCGACGCTGAAAACAACCATGTCGGCCCAACCACCTGTGCCCCGGGTCCACCATTCCTCCCGAGACCCTAGCTTAAACTGAACAACTACCATTTTATGGTCTCACTAAGTGTTTGGACCTAATTAATGTAAATTACAGAGTGCATGGATTCAATCTTGCAAACACTCGTTTCTCATTTTACTAGAAAGTTCTGTTGTGTTTCTTGCGTCATCTTTCAGCAATTGTTATTGATCATAAAAGAAAAATAAGGTCAAAATGAAACATTTGTAATTGTGGTATTAAAATGCATTAACTATTATTACAGTAATGCGGTATTATTATATTATATAATACGTTATTATATGCAGTATTATTAAAGTTCATACTATTTTTATAAGAAATACTTTTTATATTTTAAAGTTTGACGTTTTGGTGGTTTATTGTATGACAAATTTATTTCGCATTTTATTTATAAGATCAAAATTAGTAATAACATTTGTGATATTATTGAATTGATATGCTTTTGCGCTTTTGAGCGCTGCCGTTTCTTGTCGTTTTCGTCACATGCTCATTAGCAATTCATGGTCTAATTGTCTTTGTGTGTGCGTACTTTTCATATAGGTTGTCCATGGGATCCAGTGACGCTTGCCATTTGATCAGGCGATGACATTGGCCGGAAGACTAGACGACTCCGAGATTAAGAAAGTTCAGCCACGACGACGACGAATGGCGATGTCTGGCGGCACCAAGACGATGTCTGTTTAAAAAGCGGGCGACTATTTTGCTACAGTTTTCGATTAAAAGGTATTGTGGGGCGCCGTTCTGTTTTTCGGCACGGATTTAATTTTTATGTTCGACGTTTTTGGAGCGACGGATTAATTGCATGGCGCACCGAATGGGGTTGTCGCAAGTAGGCGTCCCCGTTACATACACCCATCTATTGACAGATTTTCTTGTTGGATCGCTGTTATGCAGTTTGGCAACCAATCCACATTGAAACGTTATTCTAGAAAACCGCTTTAGGGGCACCTAGTGGAATATAATCGAATCGTCGATCGGTCTGTTGAGCGAGAGGAACTCATATGAGAATCAGACGCTTGCTCATTTTATCATTAGCAATTCAGGTCACGTTAGTGCACCTCTGTAAGTTACTGTTGTCTCTAAAGATCCATGAACAATGTTTTTTTTTAATTTTGGTAATAGCACATGCAAAGGAAATGAAAGAATATCATCAGATTCTGTTCGATTAGTGGCTGCTTTTGTCACATAATGAGCTCCAATCTGGCGACTGTCAACTAAACTACAGCGAACCCCCGGCGCCGCATTGCGTGTCAAATGGCGTGGACGACCGATTGTGGCTAGACTGTAGTAGACTAATTTCCATCTTGGTGAAAGTGATTATGTATACAATTACGGGAATTACATATTGTGTGCTCTGTTTGTGTATCTTTGTCCTACATCTTCGTTTTTTGTCAATCCTTTTGGCAAAAAGTGTTGGTTAGATAAGTTGTTGCAAAACGTGCCACCATTTAGTCCGACAACAGTTTCGCTCGCACAGCGTGTAGCACTGCAGGCGTCGTTTAGGTCTTTGCAATCGTTACACCGGCCCTTTTTTCCGTCCTCCCTTTTACGCGTCTTCATTTAATGAAATTGCACACACCGCCTTTACGTTGTTGCTTGTCTTAAACACCGTCCAATTAAGCGAAATAATAGGCCCGGGCCGGCGTCCATTATAGTCCTCTAGTCGTTCGACAGAATTGTGAGCCTCGTTCCACGCTCTCTGTGTGTGATACTGTGTGTCTGGATTGGCGTCCTTGTCACACGCATGCACATGGGTGTCTCTCCCCAGATGGCCATTATGGCCAACGACTTGGGCCAGGGTCGCTGTCAGAGTCAGTGATTTTTCTAATCCGTGGAAATCATGTTCTGTTGAAACTTCGGAACATCCTAAAATGATCTGAACATTACAGACCGTTTATATGGTAGCTTCTATTGCTTAATGAAGCTGGAGGCAACAAATAAACATTGTACAACATGTGCAAACATGTAGAACAAACATTGTAAATATTTAAATGAAATTGTATCAGATTTTTCTTGGATATACGAGTTATATGAGGTATCTCCCAAAAGTAACGAAAACAAACTGTTTCCTTCAAGATATGACCTATAGGAAGTCGCACCATGGTTCCAACGTTTTTTTTCACTGATACTGTAGTAGCAGTACTGGAAGTGATTTTCCGGAAGTGTATCGATAGAGTGCCAGCTCTAAAAGTTTCGACTAAATTTGCAAACAAACGCCTCGGTGACAGATTTATTGAGTTTCACTTTTAAGACGCGTACACCTTTTGTATTTTTTTTTTGCCACATTATCTAGTTTTAAAGTATTAGGGAATCGCATTATTTAAATTCATAATCGTGATAGTGTTTACAAGTTACAGTATTAAATCGTCTTGGGACTTTGGACAATTCTAGGAATAATCTCAGATCGCAGTTCATTGCGTTGATTCTAGGTTTTGTGCATCTTCCTTGGGACCTGGCAACAATGTCTGCTCTTGAGGTTGCCTCGAGTTTAGAAAACTGCTTCTATGTGCTTAACCTATTTTGTGTACACAGTTGTTGCAAATGTTTCTCTCGTTAGCATATCATAGCATCCTGACCCGTCGAAGCGAAAATCCTTTCTCCGTTTTCTATTTCTAAATTATTCAAGGCCCTATATACGGATTTGGGTAAGGACTTTAGGGGGTGGCATAATTTTAGCAGCCTCTGACCTACCCATGTCCCCATGCTTTATAGCAGTGGTGCTCAAACATTTGTGGGAGCGCGAACATTCGAGATCTTCACAATTCGGATATTATGAGCCCCTAGATCACACACGATCGCTTGCGCAGGGAATTGAGCCCGGGACCGTCGCGCTCATTACCGGCTGGGTTGAAAACAAGTCGTACAAAGCATATTTTCAGATCGAGGTCTTCGTGTGGACCAAGTTTTGCTCTCTATCCACACTATTCAGTATTTTAAAATTATTATACAGGGTGAGTCTGCAAATGTTATTATTCCATTTTATTATTTTTAATAAGTCGGCAAAAAATAGTACGATTATTATGAAACTTGAGAATAATTAAGACAACTGTATCCCCTTTCGAATTCCGAGACTCAAATTTGAATTTTCAAATTTCTCACTATTAAAGTTGCGCCTTGAAGGTGGCGCATGTCGATTACCGATTACTGCTGCAATACGTCAATTTGTGTCACTTTGTGTCAACTCTTCTGCAAGAATGCCTATCAACTAAGATAAAAATGCGATGAAAGTACCTTCGACATAAAAACAATTATGATGCCAAATGACTTCTTAACTAGTTTCCAAACAGAAGATTGTTTTTAGGCGACTTTGAAGAATCTTTAGCGAAAGATAAGCCAAACCGAGACTGCCTACCTTCGTGAAACTTCTGAACGACCACAGTTTACAGATGTAGCATCGGTCCGGTCCTTTCTTTTCCAGATCATTTGTTCGGAAACTCGTTAAGAAGACATGTGGCTGCATAATTTGTTGTTCTGTCGCATTTTTATCTTAGGCATTTTTGCAGCAGAGTTGAGCAGTCGCTCTACAAAGTGACGTATATTGCAGCGGTAATCGGCAATCGACAAGCGCCACCGGCAAGACGTAACATTACTATTGAAAATTTTGAAATTTGAGTCTTGGAATTTGAAAGTGGATACTGTTCTCTTAATTATCCCCAAATTTCGTAATCATCGGACTATTTTTGGCCGACTTCTTAAAAATAATAAAAGGGGTCCTTTGTTTCAGGTTCGCCCTGTATATTTGTGTATCGTGTCAGATGTACAGAGTTCTGTATTTGTAAATTGGGAAAGTGGGCAAACCCCTGTCCCACGTATAGGGCAAGCGCAGAGGACGCGCGCTGCGTCGAACTGAATTTAATTATTTGCAGGCAGTTCGTTAGTTCCAACTGAGTAGACTCGGGGAAAAATCTAAATCGTGTTTGCAAATGAATTGCCTGTTTGGTATGCGCATGATCCCACCAAGATACCCGTGCAAGTCATCTGAATAATTGCCACCGGCCGTTTTAAATAGGCGAGCTGTTTTAGTTGGCGACGCCCTAACCGTAACACAGCGCGAGTTACCGCCTGTCTCTCTCTCGGTGTAATAAAAAGTATACTTGTGAATGTTTAAAGCGACGTTAGACTCGGTAAGGGAACATATCTGCTCATAGATGAGACAAAAGCAATTCAATATTCTAAAATAAAAATTAAATCCTTATTATTTTCTTATTAAAAAATGTATTGCCGGCATTCTAAACTATTGAAGTCCACAAAAGGAATGAAGTTTTCAACAATTTCTCAGATGACGCCAAATAAAGAGAGACAGTTGTAATTAGTAGAATTAAAGGCACATGGAGGCCAAATTCAACAAATGCACACACGTCTAACATAAAATTATTTTCTATTCGTTCTGTGTCTTCGAGTAGCAGACAGCAAAATAATTGTAGATCTTCTATGTAAGAAATGCACATTATAATTAATTAATCAACCAGCCAGCCATGTATGATCCTTAAGAATTGTACAGCAATTTCGGAGCCACCTATCCATGATAAATTGTAATTACGAGTATAATTAATTACCCCATCTATTCATGATCACAGTAATACATACAATTAATCTAACGCCTATCCATGATCTTTTGTAATAATTATAATTCCAGAGCCGTCTCCCAGCGATCCATAATAAAAATTACAATTGCCTGTTTCCCAATTGTGCACATATGAGACTAATTAAAAAGCCTTCTTTCAGTGGTCTGTATGTTAAAATATCTAAAATGATATAAGTTATAATGCTGGGAGACCTTAGTATATCGTTTCAACAATTAACTGAATTTCTGTCAAATCAACATCAATCTAGATTTTTTGGCTCAAGTTTGTTGTGATAAATTACGTCATTGCCGCGACGGTTAAATGTCCATAGAAAGCCGACATT
The DNA here is from genome assembly GCA_034698785.1 of Mycogona germanica. Lineage (NCBI taxonomy): Eukaryota > Metazoa > Arthropoda > Diplopoda > Chordeumatida > Chordeumatidae > Mycogona > Mycogona germanica. Next base: position 13,199 of record JAQGBY010006064.1, read on the forward strand.
CACCGTGATCATTCGGTACAGCGGTGCCGAGCCAAGGAGATCTTTCGATAATATTGATCGGAAACTTCGCAAATATAGTTCGCGATTTCAGGAAGTTCCTCTACTTCCACCACAAGCGAGTGGCGTTCTTGGAGCCAAAGCTCTCTCATAACTAATTTCGCAATAATTATTTTAATGGTCGAACGCGCGCTAAGTATGTCTATGAATGAACGTTGGGGGGGGCGTTAAATTCTTGTTAGCGGTTGCCCATTACCAACCCCATTACCAGTGAGTTATTCACGGGGGAGGATGTTGGGCCTCTGTCCATTGTACAGCCAACTGGAAACACTGAAGTCAATCCAGACTTAAACTGCGGAAAAGGAATATTCTTATTGACGTATTCGCAGATATTTTGTAATTATGAGCTCAATTTCACCCCGTAAAGTATTTTCAATGAAGGCTTACCACAGAAACACGCTTTGTAAAACCTAAAA